>BQNB010079140.1:0-30336 GCA_026074375.1 Tanacetum coccineum
TCTCAGCTTCGTCATCAAACTCATTTTAAGAGCCAATTATCACAGGTAACATTATTCAACCAAACCCACATAAAATCCCAAATAACTAAGAACAATTTAATCCATCTAAATCAGCCTACTAACTGAAATCAAACCCAAACACATCTCAAATTTTCTAAAAAACTATTACAAACTTCAAGACATAAAAACCAAAATTATTGGCACCAAAAACCTTTAAAAAAAAGCTTTACACTTTCTTATACACATCCAAAAAAGATTATCTAGGCTACATCTATCTTAAACTTGTTCTTTCCAACTTTATACCTCAGCTTAAATATAAAAACCACAAACTTAACATAGCAACTTGTGATATGTACTCTACAAAGTAGATCCAACTCAAAATCACTTATTTCCATTAAAAGCAAAAAGTTATAAAATAGACATAAAAACAAATGATACCCAGAAATAATTTGTGACTCACTTAGTAGTATTAATTCAGTGCTTGCTTGAACTTTTTTTGTTGATGTATAGAAAAATTATATAAGTGGAGGATGAAAGGGACCAGAGTAGTGAGAATAAAAAGGGTTTATTCGTGTTTGGCGTGGGTTATGTGTTGTTTTATATAATTATTATTTTAGAAAAACATTGAGCGGTTAATGGTTTTGGTCGACGTGGTGTGACAGACGTCTTGCTCAAGTCAAATGAAGTGGCAGCTGGTTTTAGAATTTTTGTTACCGATGTTTTTTCATTGTCTATTACTGATTTCTCCGTTTTAAAATAAGTGTCCAGTTTAACTATTCAAGTTTGTTTTAAATATCTTTTTTTTTATATTTAATGAAAATTATATTAATAAAAGATACACTTAAAACCCTATTCAAAAAGAGCTATGTAAATACTTGTTGCTCGTTTGCCGTTTACCACTATGTAAATAATAAGTTATTATTACTTATAAGGTTTTAATTGCATTAAGAAAATATTTTTGTTACTGGTTTTATTATATTGATTTGTTTCATTCTTCAAAAAAAAGACATAAAGAAGATACATAAAATAAAGATACAAATAACGATATAATTTAGTAATTAAGGTTTCATAAATGCTAAACGATATATTGTCGAAGGTCGTTGTGCACTTTTCTAGCATGGAGTTCTTTGGTTCTCCTAAGATGTATCTCGTATCGTTCGACCCAACTACGTTGCATATTCGGTTATGGAGAAACGTAATATTCGTTAAATTCACTAACTGTGAAATTTTGATCTTTCAATGTCATGTTATGTAATATGATGCAACAATACATGATTCTTCGTAGCGTGTTGATTTGGTAAGCACGTGCGAGTTGTTGAATAATCCTCAACGACCTTGTAAGACTTCAAAGCTCGTTCAATATCTTAACTTGAACTTTCTTAAACTCTTTCAAACTTCATTGTATTTTCATTCCATGCAATGGAAAATGATTTGACAAACGTTGACCGTTGAGAATAATTTCAATCTGCTAACTAGTAACCATTTTCGTATATTTTTCCTTTTACTACAAATGGAGCTTCCGGAGCTATCAAATAATGGTGAACCATATAGAACATTGAGGTTGTTATTTGCCCTCGAAACACCAAAATATGCATGTTAAATCCACAAATCATATGGCGCGAGATTTCAAGCATTAGAGTCGGGTTTATGATCACGCCTTTTGAATTGCCCGAGTAAGGCCTACGAATAGTTTGTTCATTTCCAATGCATATAATCAATGCTCCGGAGCACTCTCGAGAGTTCATGTTTTTCTTCGTGCAATGCATATATATGTTGGATATCATCTAAATCGGGATTTTTTTAAGGGGTCAATTCTTGAAATGCCCCATAGATGAAACTTGTTTGTTAGGATGCCAAAAAAAACTCACTTCCCTGAATGCCTCATGCGACGTATGCAACTTCAACAATATATTGACAAGTGTCATCTTTATTCAGTTATTTGAGGTACAATAATGCAAGTGGCAAGTACGCATGTGTAAGATTTACTTTGTATGCGACTTACGATTTACTATTTATGTGGCTTGTATTTTTTTGTCGTTTTGTGAAAAAAAATTAAAATAAAAAGTACACAAAAAAATAAAAAAGTACAAGTCGCATAAATAGTACATCATAAGTCACATAAAAGGTACATCTTACACATCTCTTACACAATTGTACTTCCTCTTACACACATGTACTACACTGATTAATTAAGTAGGACATTTGTCAATAGTCGCATAAGTCGCATGGGGCATTTAAAGAAGTGAGTTTCTTTTGAAGCATCCTAACAAACAAGTTTCATTCATTGGGGTATTTCAAGAATTGTTTAGTGAAGTTTTGTAAATACTCACGTGAACAGCGTTCACCAATTTGCAAGTACTCATCAAATCCATTGGATGATGTGTTGCATGCCAATTGTCGTATGGCCGATGTGCATTTCATGATAGGACTTCTGCATTTGTGTGCATGCTAACAACACATAGCTAATACTGTTAATCATCAAATCCTTTAAGTGTAGTACTTTCTGCATTTGTGTGCATTCATAGCTTAAGCAACACATAGCTAATCCAGATCAACAACTAATTTTGGCCACTGATGTCCATGTTACATTGAATAGAATCTTAAAATTATAATAAGTATTATAAAGAAAATTATATAGTATAATTATTATAATTCATTAATAATAATTATAACATCAACTTAAACAAGAACTAACGAGATTTACAATAATAACAATGCACAACAATTATACGATCAGCCAAACCCTCCAAAACTAATTTCCTCTCAGGGGGGGGGGGGGGGGGGGGGAGGGGGGAGGGGGGGGGGAGGGGGTGGGCGGGGGGGGGGGGGGGGTTGGGGGGGGGGAGGGGAGGGGTGGGGGAGGGGGGGGGGGGGGGCGGGGGTGGCGGGGGGGGGGGAGGGGTCGGGGGGGCTGAGGTCAAATGCCTAAGCATATCCAAACTATTCCCCGAGAGAACGATAATAACGTCCTGAGTCTTGCCTATACTACACTACAACGGTTAAGTACTCTGCCTAGGAGGGTTGTAAAATTTTATGATGCAACCCGCCGTATCATGTTTTTGGCGTCGCTGCCGAGGAATAGTCTAGGTTTCAGATTCTATCTAGCTTAGGTCTACTCATTAGATTCCTATCAAGTGATAATTTTCTTTTTCTTTTTAGGTTAACTTTCTTGCAGTCTATCTTTTTCTTTATTTATTTTGTAATTTCCATTTTATTATTCCATTCTTCATTATGAGAATGCGAATCCATTTGTACCCGTCCCACCAAACGGACTCCGTGCTAGGATTACTGATAACGCCTTAATTATACATGTTTTAGCGGCGTTATTTATATATATTTTATCATTTCTCGTGAACTTTCGATACTTAATAGCATAAATTATGTGCAGGTTCACTTGAAGTCATCCCGTCCTCAAAAGGAACAAAGTTCAAGTGTTTATAGTGATTAAAAAGCAAATTAGAAGCAAAGAAATGACCAAAGTACGCCGCACATTTCCTTTGTGCGCCGCACTTCTTATAGACTATTTAATGAAGACTGCATTTACTCACCAAGTACGCCGCACATTTCCTTGAGTGCGCCGCACATCCTAGCAGCATTTATGACATTCCCACCGACTTAGCCAAAGTACGCCGCACAATATTTCTTGTGCGCCGCACTTCGACTCCCACTCAACCTATAAATAGAGCCGAATTTCACACACTTTTCAATATCTCAAATTCCTTCAATCATATCCATCTCTATCTCAAATCATTCCAAACCTCTCATCCATAAACACCACAAATACTTGAAGATTGAAGATCAAACCACGAAGAACGAAGAAGAACATCATAATATTTAGTAGAATAAAGGTTGTACTACGATTCTATACTTGTTACGGGTAGAATTTTGATCCATATTCTTACCCAAACATAGTATGTTTCTTGTTTATCTACTTGATTTTGTTATGAACTTCATAGCCATGAGAGGCTAACTCTCTCATGACTACTCGGTGAAAATAATATAATGAATAAGCGTTTGGTATAATTACGATCTTGTTAATCTTAAGCTTATGTTGAAATCCTATCGTGTCCAATCTTATAAACTTTGATTATCAACTTTGATTGTATACTCACACTGGTATAGGTCGAAAGACCCGTTGTGATCTATATAGTTTTAAAGATTTGTCTATGATCTTTATCGTTTGTGACGAGAAATCCACTTATGTTATTTGATAAACAAAAATAGATTTGACATAATAGTAACTGGATTATTTGAGTGACACACTTGATTGAGTTAACTAAATATAAGTCTTAAGTTAAACAAGTTAATTTTTGAAAACATTTTCTGACGAGAAAATCCTTTTTATAAGTTAAAGTCCTAAGTTTGAGATCGTAACTATCACCATTGCTTATGAGTTATATGAAATTATCCGAGTAGTCATCTTTCTCATTATTGAATTGAGTTCAGTTTATTTTAAGTCTGTTAAAGTTTATTTTTCATCTGATTATTCAAACACTACGCAAATCCCTGTGAATGACCTGGTCTTACCTAAAAAGATTATACTACATACGTGGGTTATACTTTTACCAGTGTGTTTCCATATAATAAATAGGTATTTTTTGTCTTATAAATTTAAAGCTTTTGAAACACATCAATGTTTTTGGCGCCGTTGCCGAGGATTTCAAAGTTGTTATGTAGTCAAATTTTTAACATTCCCTCTTTTTCAAAAGTCGCCGTACAGTTTTCTGGCAAATTAAACACAAACAAATTCTCCTTTGGATGCATACACGTGCTTCCAACTCTGAACTTGTCGAACCATTACCTGAACCTGAACGTACTCTGAATCGAAGACTTCTTCGACAAAACAGAAGAGTTTCATTCGAACAAAGAAACAATCCACCTCAACAACTGAGAGTTGTCTACGTGCCAATTCTCGACATCAATTACTTCCGTCAATTTCTTGTTACCCTTCAAGACCTCAATCCCATGGATGATGAACCCATGTGGGCTGCCGACCGTGTTGTTGCTCTGACTCTCGGTTTCGCAGTCACCATTCCTGAAACCGCAAACGAATTCGCCATTAAAGGTAACCACTTGACTCTCATCAAAGGAAACCAATTCGATGATAGAATCAAAACCGATCCTCACAAACACATTCATGAATTCCTTAGAATATGTGATATGTTTAAATACAGAGACACCGAGAATGAAGTCGCCCGCCTGATGATGTTTCCTTCGTCACTCACTAGAGAAGCAAAAACATAGCTGGATGAACTAAACGAATGAACTATCAAAACATGGGATGAACTTCAAACCACTCATTAGCCGATTCTTTCCCCCAGCTCTTTTCGATCGACTCCTCAGAGAAATTCGAGCCTTTTCTCAACATGAAAATGAATCTCTAACCGGTGCTTGGCTTCATATGAAGGAAATGCTTAGAAACTGCCATAGTCACAATCTGTCCAAAGGAAACATAATCAAAATCTTTTACCACGATCTAAACGAAATAGACCAAGAAGTTTTAAATGCCGCAGCTGGTGGTATTTTTCTTTATAAAACTCCAAATCAAGCTTATCAGCTTCTTGAATGTTAGGAATACGAAAGTGTCGGTCACTTCCATAGATAACAGTTGTTAGCTCGTTAAGTAATTTTTGGAAACTTACATAGGTAGTTAGACCAAAGCCCATGGATAAGCCCATCAAGCCAAGGCTCATCCGCCCCTTATAAGTATATAAACACCTCTCCATGCCTTGGAGAGGTGGTTGGTTGGTTGTATTTTTCACATAGTTAATGCATTTCTTTTTTTTACTTTCTCTCACTAGAAATACTTCCTTCCTTCCAACTTTCTCTCTCTAATTCTTGTTGTTAAAGATTACTCATATTCTTCAATTGGTATCAAGAGCCATGGAGTGGTGTGTTTAGTTTTTGTGTTTATTTTTTTGGGTTCGTGTGTTATTGCAAAAAAATCATCCTTTTTTTAAATATTTTTTCTTTGTTTTCGAAGCTCTTGTGTACACTAAAAGATCATTTACCTTGGTAAATTTGATCTAGTATCTTTAGGATATAGGTGTACAAGCTTTGAATCTAGAAAAATATCATTTTTGGTCATCTTTGTGTTCGAAAACTTTAGAAAGAACAAAATCTTGATTTTAAATTTTTCGGCTTAAAAACCTTAAGTTCTCATTTTTTCTGTGTTCCTATAGGAATTAGTAACACTATGGTACAAGTATTTTTGCAAAACAGAACCATACAAAAATAGTGCTTTTTTGTTTAATTTTTGTGTTTCGAAATAGTGTAAGTCGAACAACTGAAGTCGAACAACTGAAGTCAAACAACTGAAGCCGAACAACTGAAGTCGAACAACTGAATTCGAACAACTGAAGTCGAACAACTGAAGTCGAACAACTGAAGTCTAACAATTAAAGTCGAACAACAAAAGTCGAACAACTGAAGTCGAACAACTTAAGTCGAACATCTGAAGTCGAACAAGTGAAGTCGAATAACTAAAGTCGAACAACTGACACTTAGTTGGAACCGAATAACTAACACTTAGTTGGAACCGAACAAGTGACACTTAGTTGGAACCGAACAACTGACACTTAGTTGGAACCGAACAACTGACACTTAGTTGGAATCGAACAACTGAACCGAACAACTGAGTTTAGTTGGAGCCGAACAACTGAACCGAACAACTGATTTTTCTTAAGGAACCGAACAACTGATTTTTCTTAAGGAACCGAACAACTAGTTCTCTTAAGGAACCGAACAACTAGTTTTTCTTAAGGAACCGAACAACTGATTTTTCTTAAGGAACCGAACAACTAATTTTTCTTAAGGAACCGAACAACTAGTTCTCTTAAGGAACCGAATAACTAGTTTTTCTTAAGGAACCGAACAACTGATTTTTCTTAAGGAACCGAACAACTGAAGCTTAATATCAACCGAACAACTGAAGCTTAGTATCAACCGAACAACTAAAATTTAGTTGGAACCGAACAACTGAAGTTAGTATCAAACGAACAACTAATTATTTAGTTGGAACCGATTTACTCAAGTTTCAAAATTATACGGTTTATTTCTTTGACTTGTAAAATCCTGTGAAACATTGTTGTGTTTTCCCGGTTTTGTCAAGAATTGTAAAATCCCGTGTAGTTTCAAGAATTAAAACACTAAAAAGACAAGTTAATTAAACCCAATTTCTTTCTACCACCGTTCGATCAAACAAGTAATCTTTTAACATACAAATTTCACACATCGAATTTCAATGGAATCTCTTAATTCGAATTCTCACGAGAGTGAGTTGCATCCGTTGCAACAAATGCAAGACAAAGCAAAGGAAAGTTGCATGGTATCTTTTCGACTTCTGCATTCACACCTCACGGCTCTTTCAAACAATAACTTAAAAGGAACTTCCATCGAGGGAGGATTTGAACGGGCATTTGAAAAAAATCTTTGAGCAAGATGTTCAGACTTTCACAAGAACCATGTTCGCAAACTTGGATCAACTAGAAAAACATCTTTCCAAAGAAGAATTTCAAGAACTTGAATCCTCTAGTGCATTTAGAGTACTCTTGCAACAATTTCAGACGTTCCTCTATTCACGATTCTCGTTCTATAACGATGAAGGTCTCATGATACGCAAGTACTTTATTTCATATACAAAGACCGATGTTCCATTATTCCATGATAAACTGATCCAACACATGGAATCTCTTCGGGAGTCAATTCAGGAAAGAGCAAAGCATAAACGAGAGTATGACAGAATGATGCAGTCAAAAGAGGGAAATGTTGATTCGAGTAAAGCATTAGATGCTGGTTTGGTTATTACAGAAAGCAATAAGACAGAATCAGAAAGGCATGTTTCAAGCAGCAGATCTGGGAAAGATACACATGCTGAGGATGCAGTTATCAACTCCGTAAATGACAAATAGCCAATGGCTGAGGTATAACTGCCTGCTGAACATAATATACTTGCTAATGAACAACAGCATTATGAGCAATCTGAATCCATTTATGACACATATTTGTTTGAAAAGGTTGATAGAAATACCACTCCTGATTTAACAGATATGAGTCATAGGGGAGGAGAGATTGACCAGAATGCTGTAAAATGTCAAGTTTCATGTCCTTTACTTGATCCATCATTTGATAACATGACAACTGAATTTTCAAACCAATCTCTCGAGTTTGAAAATATTTCTCTCAAAAAGACCGTTGCCCAACTTCAAAAAGATTTTTCAAGAATGGAAGCACATTGTGTTAACATGGAACTTAAATATCAAAATCAAGCTTTAAAGGACGGTCAGCATGGTCAAATTTTGAATGAAACAAGTAATAAAGCCAAGATTAAAAGGGAAATTAAGGTACTTAAAACAATTAATATCGAATTGGAACATAGTGTGGCTAAATTATTTGCAGAGAATGAGAAGTTGCATAAGGAAAATAAGCATTTGAAACAGACCTACAAAGATCTTTACGATTCTATCAAAAAGACACGAGTTCAAACAAAAGACCATAATGACTCACTGATTGCTCAAATAAATAGTAAGACTGTTGAAAATGCTGATTTAAAAGCTCAGATTCAGGAAAAGGTTTTTGCGAATGTAGCGTTGAAAAACGAATTAAGAAAGTTAAAAGGAAATAGCGTGGATACTAAGTTTGCAAAACCATCAATCTTGGGGAAACCGGTTTTACAACCACCCAGAAACCAATCAGTTGTTAGAAAACCGAATGCGTTTAAATCTGAACGACCTAACTTTTCAAAACCACGGTTTGCCTCCTAAGTTGATGTGAATAACATTTTGTCAAAACCAGTCACTCCTCATTATTTGCCTAAAGTTAGAAAATCTGCTCTTGTGTGAATGCACCTAGCTCTTCTAGGAATAGTAAAAAAGAATCATATGGTTCTAATGATATGGCTCATAATTACTATCTAGAGGAAGCTAAGAAAAAGATACAAGACAAAAATAGGAATCTTAAACCTAGGGAAATGCCTTCTGCTAATACACACCACACTCCTAATACTTATACACCAAAACCTAGGAGCATTAATCACAAGTCTAGGAATTGGCCTACATCTAAGAGTAGTGTGGAAACGCTAAAAGCTGTGCAAAAAACAGATCATTCTAGGAATCCTAGTTCGTTTTCAAACTCCAAACACTTTGTTTGTTCGACTTGTCAGAAATGTGTCTTTAATGCAAATCATAATGCTTGTATAACAAAATTCCTGAAAGAAGTGAACTATCGTGCTAAGATTCAATCCAATAAGACCAGAAATAGTAACAAACCCGTAGATCCAATGAGTCATACTCAGAAACCTGGTAGGAAGATCATTACAGGACATAGTTTTTCTCCTAATAAGTCTTCCACTGTGCATGAGAAAACAAACACTCCTAGATCTTGCCTTAGGTAGATTCTAATAGGTAGAATTTTTAACACTGTTCGTCTTAAGTGGGTTCCAACTGGAAAGACATTCACATCTAGTACAACAAAGGTTGACTGTGAACCCCCAAATGGTTCAAATGAATGTATCACTAACTCTTATGAATGCGATCAAACTCTTAATGTCAGTGCAGGTAATCTTAACTTAAATGCAAGTACATTTTGCAATCCCAAAAAGGAAAGACTCGGAGCTTGTGTATGAAAAGAGTGATATATTAGAAACAAGGGTTCCAGAGAATTTATGTATGATGTACAAGGACAAATGGCTTTGTTGATTACTTCAGGTCAATACACTTCAGCTTCAAAGTTTCCATTGGCGTTTGCATGAATCACTTAGGCCCCGCTCCTCAAAGAAAAGAAAAGTGTACGCTTCAGTGCGCTTTATCTTTAAAAGAAGAGAAATCTTCTTGTTTTTGACCATTCTCATCAATATTTTTTCATATTTTCCCATGCTCGTTCAGTCATTAAGTGGATCAACGTACATTAGCTTGTATTCTAATTCACTAGATCAAAAATAGCAATCACATATGCAATTTTTGAAGGGGAGAATAGTAAATAAAATGTGATAAATACGGTTTAACTTGGTCTTTCAATGTGTATGAAATGGTCATATGGCTTCTGAACACAGCAGTTCAGGACCCGCACTTCATGAAATAACTCCTGCAATAATCAGTTCAGGACTCGCACTAAACCCTCCTCCCTCAACACCGTTTATACCACCTTTGAGAAGTGATTAGGATCTTTTGTTTCAACCATTATTTGATGAATTACTCACCCCTCCACCAAGTGTTGATCACCCAGCCTCTGAAGTCAGTGCTCCAATTGATGAAGTAGTTGCTCCAGTTCCCGCTGTATCAACCGGTTTACCTTCCTCAACAACAATTGACCAAGATGCACCATCACCTAGTAACTCTTAAACAACACCTGAAACTCAATCTCATATCCTTCCTAACGATGTTGAAGAAGACAATCATGATTTAGATGTTGCACACATGAATAACGATTCGTTCTTTGGTATTACAATTCCAGAAAATGATTTTGAAGCATCTTCTTTGGATGTTATTCCTACTGTTGTGCAAACTGCTGCTCCAAACTCAGAACACGTTACCAAATGGACCAAGGATCATCCTTTAGACAACATAATCGATGAACTCAAAAGACCTGTTTCCATAAGACTCCAACTTCATGAACAAGCCTTATTTTGTTACTACAATGCCTTTCTAACATCAGTTGAACCAAAGAACTATAAAGACGCATTAACTCAAGCATGTTGGATTGAAGCAATGCAAGAGGAGTTACATGAATTCGATCGTCTTAAAGTCTGGGAACTAGTTCCATGTCCAGATAAAGTGATGATTATTACTTTAAAATGGATTTATAAGGTGAAACTTGATGAAATGGGAGGAATTCTAAAGAACAAGGCTCGCTTGGTTGCTCATGGTTACCGTCAAGAAGAGGGAATTAATTTTGAGGAATCCTTTACTCTAGTGGCTAGCCTTGATGCTATTCGAATTTTCCTAGCATATGCTACTCACATGAATATGATCATCTACCAAATGGATGTTAAGACGACATTCTTGAACGGCATTCTGTGTGGAGAAGTTTAGGTCAGCCAACCGGACGGGTTTGTGGATCAAGACAATCCGAATCATGTGTATAAGCTTAAGAAGGCTCTCTATGGGTTGAAACAAGCTTCTCGCGCGTGGTACAATCTATTGTCAAAGTTTCTACTCTCTTGGGAATTCTCTAAAGGAACCGTGGATCCCACATTGTTCATCAAAAGACAAGGCACAAATATTCTCCTCGTACAAATCTATGTTGATGATATAATCTTTGCGTCTACTACACCTGAATTATGTGACCAATTTTCAAAAATAATGTGTTCAAAGTCAAAGATGTCGATGATGGGCAAAATATCATTTTTACTAAGACTACAGATTTCACAAAGTCCTAGGGGCATCTTTTTAAACCAATCTAAATATGCTCTAGAATCATTGAAAAAATATAATATGGAATCTAGCGACCCCGTAGATACTCCTATGGTGGAGAAATCAAAACTGGATGAAGATCCACAAGGGAAAGCCGTTGACCCTACACACTATCGCGGAATGGTTGGCACCCTCATGTATCTTACAGCTAGTAGACCAGACCTAACATTTGTTGTATGCATGTGTGCCCGGTATTAGGCAAAGCCTACCGAAAAGCACTTACATGCTGTAAAAAGAATCTTTAAATACCTACGAGGAACCGTAAATAGGGGACTCTGGTATCCAAAGGATTCTTCTATTGCTCTAACAGCTTATGCAGACGCTGATCACGCAGGTTGCCAAGATACTAGACGAAGTACATATGGAAGTATGCAATTATTGGGAGACAGCCTTGTTAGCTGGTCATCAAAAAGGCAGAAAAGCGTTGTGATATCCCGTACGGAAGCTGAATATATTGCTATGTCTGGCTGTTGTGCTCAAATCCTTTAGAAGAGATCACAGCTTACCGACTATGGCCTTGGATTAATTAAAATTCTAATGTACTGATAACAAAAGTGCTATTGCCTTATGCTGCAACAACGTTCAACATTCTCGATCAAAGCATATAGACATCAGATTCCACTTCATAAAAGAGCAAGTTGAGAATGGAGTAGTAGAGCTTTACTTTGTCAACACTGTATCAACTAGCGGACATCTTCACTAAAGCCCTATGCAGAGAAAGAATTGAATTTCTTATTAACAAGCTGGGAATGTAAAGTTTTACTCCGAAAACTCTAAAACAATTGGCAGATGAAGCTGAAGAATAGTGGTGGTACCTATTCAAGTATAAGTGTTAAAGTTAAAGGAATTTCAAGGAAGATTCAACATTAATAGCGTTCAAAGTCAACAAACAAGAAAGGGTATGACAATGTCGTGCCAAAAGTCACAAGATCACAAGATGGCCCAGAAAATTTGTATTTTTTACATATATGGCGAAACGAGAAAATAACATTGGTTAATGATCTCAAGGTGTTCAAGATCACACTCAAGTCAAGATATGGAAACAAGCTCAAACCTAAAGTCAATGATCACTAAAATTCAAATCCATGTTTAAAGATTAAATTAAACGACTCAAGAAGACTAAAGATAAAGCATAGTTTGCTAGGTTTAAATTTTGTAAAATGGAGTGACCGCTCCCTTAGGGGGAATAGTTAGAACTCGAAAGTGTCGTCACTTCATATATAACAGTCATTAGCTCATTTAAGTAATTTTTTGGAAACTTACATAGTTAGTTAGCTAAAAGCCCATTGATAAACCCATGAAGGCCCCAAGTCCACGATCTATATAAACACCTCTCCTTGCCTTGAAGTAGTTGTAGTTGGTTAATAAATTTTCACATAGTTAAAATTCGCATTTCCTTTTTTCTCTTACTTTCAATCACTAGAAATACTCCCTTCTTCCCCAAGTTCTCAACCTGATGTAACTTTAAACGTTCCCTCTCTAGTCTTTATTGTGTAAAGATTACACATATTCTTACAGCAACCAATGCAAAGGATCCAGATAACTTATTCCACCGTAGCAGTCGTACTTCATTGGCATGTCCCTCATGATACTAAGGTATGCATGACAACCTGATCATAAGTTTGGTATATACATGTTCTTCGCTAACTTGACCGATCAGTCACAAACTTGCTCAGCTCTAGGTTGAAGAGCGTTCAGAAAACTTTGTGATTCACCAGCACCTGCTGGCATGTCATGCCAAATTAATGCACTATTCATTGATAAGTTGAGAAAAGCGCAAGTAATATTCAAGAGTGATTCACCATTGTAGAAGTAAACTTGTCTCAAACTCATTGATAGTTTACATTCACGTTCTTTGATATGACAGTTAATGTCTTACATGAGATAACTTGACTCATTCACGTACGGTATCTTTAGCTGACAAGTCAATGGTTGAAAAGGGCATAACATCTGGCGTGGAGACATTGAAGAACGAATGCTTGTTGCTGGGAACATCATAGTCATATACTTGAAGCTGTCCTTGAATATCAATAAGTCAATTCTTGAATCTGGTTTAAAGTATCAGTGAGTTCAGCATATTTCTTCTTTCGAATTTGACCATTTTCTTCAACAGTTGGATAGACAAGAGGTCCATTCTCAATAGATTCAAGCATCATTCTACCATTTTTTTTCCTTTGATGTACAACAACATACGACTCTCCCATGAGTTATACATTGACTTGTCAAGCATAGAAGGGAACGGTTTCTCAGCAAACCGGGCAAACAATTAGTATCAGCTAATGTAGTCATTGTCAATTGATTTTAAATGCGAAAAGAAAAATCTTGACCGTTCAAGTGATAGAGTTGTTGTGTTAAAGTAGCCGTGTTGTTTAAATGTGATAGAGAATGATATACACACGGGATTTTAACAAATCTTGATAAAACCGAGAAAATAAGTGAATATTTGGCGGGATTTTATAAATCAAAGAATAACCCCGAATAAGAAAATTTTGTAAGAAAATGTATAAATCCCTAAAGAAGGTTGGTATTAATCGCCTAATGAAAGAGGTATTTACATCATGCCTGACACCTACACGTATAAATCACCAAGCAATATTTATAAAATCTGCCTAGTGAAACACACTTAACTTCTCAAAAGCGTACACTACGGCAAGTAATTCTTTTTCGGTCGTAGTGTAGTGTGCTTGAGCTTCGGTCATTGTCTTGCTGGCATAGTGAATTAGTTGGAAATGCTTGTTTTTTCGTTGCCCTATGACTGCCCCAATTGCAAAATCGCTTGTATCACACATTAGTTCGAAGGGCAAGTCCCAGTCGGGAGCAATCAAAATTGGAGCCTAGGTCAATTTTCTTTTAAGTGTATTAAAGGATTTGATACACTCTTCTGAGAAGAAAAATGGAGTCTCTTTTTCAAGCAAGTGGGTCATTGGACGGGTAATTTTTGAAAAGTCTTGTATGAAACGTCGGTAAAAACCGGCATGCCCAAGAAAACTACAGACACCTTTTCACAGTAGTCGGGTGAGGGAGCTTGCTATAAACTCAACATTAGCATGATCGACCCTCAAATCCTGACTTAGAATTTTGGGTCCAAGAACAATCCCTTCCTTCTCATAAAAATGGCTTTTCTCCCCAATTTATGGACAAATTGGTGTTTCACACGATTTAAACATATTTTTCCAAATTGGATTGGGCATGTAGAGAAAAGAAATCTCCGAAGACCGGAAGTCCTCCATGAACACTCCATGTTTTTTCGACATATCATGGAAAATTCCATCATTACTCGTTGAAATGTGCCTGGTGCATTGCATAGCCCAAAAGGGCAGGCGGCGATAGCAATGTTCTATGGGCAAGTGAAATGTGGTCTTCCTCCTTGATCCTAGTCAATAGGAATCTGAAAGTAACCCGAGAAGCCATCGAGGAAACAATAGTATTGGTTTCCCGCGAGTCATTCGAGCATTTGATCCATGAAGGGCAACGGGAAATGGTCTTTTCGGGTGGCCTCATTCAACTTTCTATAGTCAATGCACACTCTCCACCCTGTGACCAATCGAGTGGGTATCAAATTATTATCATCATTTTTGACGACGGTTATTCCACCCTTCTTTGGTGCACAGTGTACCGGGCTTACCCATGGATTGTCAGAGATCGGAATAAAATTAATCCTGCGTCAAAAATTTTCACCTCTTTTTTTGTTGTCGCGTGGATCTTCGGTTCACCCGACTTTTGACCTACTTTGTTCGTAGCCCTCTTCCATAAGGATTTTGTGAAGCACAAACTCTAGATCAACACCTTTGATATCGGAAAGTTTCCAAGCGATGGCTCGCTTGTGGGACTTTAGAACCTTGATAAGAGCTGCCTTCTCCTCATCCTTCAAGTCTTTCGCAATTATGACGGGCAACTTGTCGTCGCCTTCCAAAAATGCGAATCAAATGAGGTTGGCAAGTCCTTGAAGTTCAACCTCGGAGCGCATCAATGATGATTTAAACCGGTTTTAGCCTTCAACCAACTTTGAGTTCTTTCCGGATTCCAGGCGAATAATCTTTATGATTCGGAAGAGGAGGTAACGGTTCACTATTGAGAAGTGCTTCCAGAATAAGAATGTCACCCTCCGATCATAGAAGATAGCATTAATTTCCTGTTTGGTATATCCTATATCATAACACTGAGTCATACTATGATCGGGCTAATTCAGAAAGAGAAACACTAAGAGAAAATCTAGAGAGAGAAAGTGTTATTCTTTTAAATGATTTAATGACTAGCTTACCTCTCCAAAGTTATAAGATGCTATATATATACTTACAATATACCGGTTATTTGTACCCGAGCTTAAAAACGAAACGTACTATAACTATTAAACTAAGAGCTATAATAAACAGTAAAATACACGGGGTGACCGAGTCTTTTTCTAATATCTAACAATCTCCCCCTAAGGGAGGTCACCCCCCTTGAATAATACAAACTTTAATCACTTCATGCGTAGCTCGTAACTTTTGATCGCTTGAACATTTGGGAAGGTAATCTTTTGATTCATCTTACGCCTTGTCTATGACTTTGATCTAGCTTCTTTGAGATCATGCCAAACATAAACTTTACATTTCTTGTAATGGATCGCCATCTGTGCACTTGTGAGGAATACATGACATCAGAGTTTGGCGGAGCTTTGACACCTTAGTAGGTCCTACATATCATCAAAAAAAAAAAAAAAAAACAAAAGACGCAGACGGCAAAACGAGTGTATGTCGTGTCTTGGCATTCGGTTATTTACTTGACTTCTTAGCACTGGAATTTCCATCTCATCTCCAGCTTTAAGATAATCCTGTAATAGAAACAGTTAGTAATAAAGAGAAAATTGATTTGAAAAAGCAGTCTAAGTGTTCTATGAAAGAATTTTGGTAACACTTCGAGAGTTTTGATTGTTGTCAAATAAAAATAACCGCATTCTTATAATGAAACAATTTGATTCACGCAGCAACCGCACCATTGTTTCATTCCAGTGACACAAGAATGATTCCTTATAGAATCGCTACGAGTCACCTACCCTAGACTTGTTGAGTGGCTCTACAGGATTTCCATCTTCATATGAAAAATTGACGTTTCACTCGGATGTTCTGGCAAAATCACAAGGATAATGCTAAGACCTTAGGATAACCTGTTCCACAGTGTGTGAAAGACAATACAATTGGATATGTGTCCTAACGAGATTAATTGACGATCACTTGGCTTCTAGACTTAATAGTGCGTTTTGTTTTAGTAATTCGAGCTAGAGTAACTGCCACCTATTTCATATCAACTAACTCCGAGTGAGAAAGTCAATAGAAACGTGGTTTAGATCTCCGTGAGGAAATAAACAAGATCTTTTGAAAGATTCTGATTGGCTATGAAGGGTTTTGCATTGCTCAATTGGTCCATGATGTCGACTCAATGTCAGCAATCATCTATGAGTCCGGCAGCATATGAATTGACCCGGTTTTCTGCAAAGTGAATGGAGGGCTTCTTTCTTTACACCCTTTATCTTTATAATTCTTTTTAATTCTTCAACCCCTTTAGTGCTTACCGAGACTTAAAGACTAGAACCTTGTTAGGTTTATTCCAGTACTAGCTCCATCTAGGTCCCACTTCACCCCTTATTCTCACTTTTACTCCTTTTTCATGTCATACCTAAGGACTTCTACACTAACTAGTGGATTGTCCCTTGGTAGATCCCTCCGGTTATGGCTGGATCATTGGGAATAGTACCTAACCTTACCAACCTTATAACTCCAATTAAGTAAAATGCATGGTCGGTCTTTTGGTACAGTTCTCCTTTCCATAAAACCAATTGAAAATTCAATTAAGGTACTTATGATATAAATATCAAAGCGTTTAGTACCTCGATCATTTTTTGATTTTTTTCAAAAACACTCCCCTTCAAAATGTACTTTGGTATTCAAAATTGTTTAGCACGTTTGGGCGGAGTATATACATGAGTCCTAATAATCACGATTATTATTATACACATATTTTAATCACATTTTCTCCCCTTATCAAAAATTTTAAACCCTTTGACATTTTGGATATCAATTGATTTAAATATGTTATAAAACTTGGGAGAAAAGTGTGGCCATAATTCCCAAGTCGTGTAAGAAACATATAACTGCTCCCCCTCAATCGTTGAGGGATATAAATTATTCCTACACTTAATCATCAAAAGATTCACTACTTACTAATGTACAAGATATATTATTCACAATAAGAAAGTATTGACCTTTTTATTGTAACAACGATGTCATCACGTTGTTCTGTTGATCAGCCTGTAGTCAATATATCTTATTCTTCCTCCAACAAAGCTTTCCAAACTTCAAAAGATCCTCCTGATCTGTAGTCTTTTCTCGATTGCTGTGATGAAGTCTTTGCTCCTCCACTTGTCGTCCTCTGACCATTTTCTAGTCTCCATGCCCTTATTGTACTCGAACAGATGAAAGTCTTTAACCATGTGATCCAGCTTTTCCATGACTCTTGTCAACGTCCCATCACTAAACTTGTGTATCTCATTCAGCCTCATCAACTTTCTCTGATCATTTCTGTCTCTGTAGATAACGGCTCTTGGCTTAGGGACAATCGTATAATCTTCTTTGAAGGAATAGTCAGTTGCATCCCAATTAGGACGTTCGAGGTTGAGCTTTGTTTGATAGCTCTCAATTCCGAGCTGCAAGTCTCCCACACGATTCCTGATGACCAGGTTTCTGATCCACATGTTGACTACTATGTGTAGATGGATCTTGTCCGATTTAGACAGATGGTTGAGTTTGTCTTGAATATTGAGTAGATACAGATCTTCAAAATCATTTGGATGAAGGTTTTTAAAATCCTTTTCCGAGATCTTGTACTCTTTGTAGTCAGCTCGGCGAAGAATTATCTCTCTCAAGTAGTTGTATCCGTATTTTTCGAAAGTCTTGACACGGATCACACTGAGAATTCGCATCTGGGATCTGACTGCTTCACGATCTAAGGGCTCACTATGTTTGTTGATGTAAAATTGCTTTCTACTGAACCACCAGTGTGTGATACCATAAGCTGCACTGATGTCATAATCGAGTTCACTTTCAACCCACAAAGACGGAACTAATTCTTCTAGTCCAAAGTCTAGGTAACGAGCGGCTTTGAGCTTGGATATGGATAAGGCAGTTTTTCATTCTTTGTCACCTGTCAGAAGGTATTCCGGATCCTCATTGAAGAAGAATTGTAGTTGAATAGTTACCTGACCTAGTGGTCCTCCTAAGGGCAGCGGTTTATATATATGACGTAGAATTTAATGACCCTCAGGATTAACCAAATCAACCTTATTCTTCAGCAGCTTATGGCATTCATCCATCTGAAATCGAAGAAAGACATTGTTCTTGTGAAAGGCTTTAACAAGGTTAAAAGCTGGACCTTCCAAATCAGCTTTGTAGAGCTTCTTCTTTCCTGTTCATCTGCAGAACCATTGGACGAAGGAACCTATATCATACATCTTCCTTTGAAGCTTATTCTCCGTGGGAGCTTGATATGTTGTGGCGTATGCATTTGCCTAGTTGTTCTCTGGTCCAGGGAAATCATTCGAGGGAATGGTCCATTCTGGTTTAGGCGTAGCTGGTCTTTCATCTTCTGGAATCCGTTTAAACCATGTAGCAGCAGTTACCTTAGGAATATGAGCGTTATCAGTGTCCTCTAGATTTGAGACATGCCCTTCATCTTGTTTTGAAACGTCATCAAAGGAATGTTTAGAATGTCTAGATTCGGGTTCTGATATGTGCATCGAAGAGTCAATAACAGCATCTCTTGTGTTTGCCAGCCAGTTGAGGTAAGAATTGGATGTTGTTTGGATGCAGATGCATCAGAATCTTGTGGTTTCTTTGAACTTTGCTCATCATCTTTAGGAGGAGGTTGAGCTGACCTATAAGCACCTGAATCGTGTCTTCTCCTTTTTGTTGACTTGCCTTGGTTTGATCCAGCTAAAAGGCCTTCATCAACATCATCGTCTTCATCATCATCACTATCTTGCTTTCTTTTGTGGTCTTTAACCCTGTCTTTAACCTCCTTATCCATGGCATCTTCATCTGCTTTTAACGCTTCCATAAGAGCATGGTATAGATGGTAGTTGGCAGGATTTCTGTTTGCAGTCCTATTCTTATTCATGTGTTTGAAGAGAGCATTCTTTAGATCAAATTCTTCAAGTGCAACTTTATTAGTTGACCTGATGGTATACGTTGACTCTTGTTTCTTCTCACCTTGTTCCCTTTTGATTATGATAATCTCTTTCGGACTCTTTTTAGATTCTTGATTCTTGATAGACTCTGGGCCAGGCGGCACATAGTATTTCTCAATTAAATCTGTAGTGTGTCGTTCAAGAATCCTAAGGAGAGCATCATCAAGTTTTGTTCCTAGATACTTATCAACACTGTAGGAACTTGGGTTTTAATAGAAGCCAAAACAACAGCAGAGTGATCAGTCTTCTTTACTTCAAACATATCTTGCTCTAATTTTGCCACTCTTAGCTGAAGGGCGATGAATAGAGTGATCTTTAGGAGAGTTGTGGTGATATATGTAGCTTCCGTGTTGATTGGTGGAGTTGTGACTTGTGAAGACGGTTTAGGAAATGAGAAATCAATGACGAGAGCGATCGCTGGAGGAGTTGACGTGACGGTCTGATGACTTGGATCAGGTATGCTGGAATCAGACTCATTTACAACTTTAGATTTCTCCTGATCATCTTTGGTTGGTTTGTAGACAAAGCTACTTCACCTTGTTCTTTGTCACCTTTAGGAGCAGCGACTTCTGTTCCACTTTTTGTTCGTTCTGAATTAGTTGTTTATGAAGATTCATGGACCACTTTCTCTGATGTATCATCTTTAGGTTGAGAAGAGGGTCCAGTTGTCGAATCATGAGGTGCTTGATCACGCCTAACAAGGATAAACTGATCCGTAGTACTTTGATTCTTTGACAGATCGATCAAGGAATGAGCTACTTGTTCTTCGGTTACAATAGCCTTACCCTTGCCCACTACTACAGGTAGTTTGGGAGTTGATTTAGATACTGGATCCCTGATCGCTACTCCTCCAACAGGTGCCTGACCTTGTGGCAGAAAGGAAGGATCCAAGCTAAGCTTAATTGCTCGTTCTATGTCAGCATCAGCACCTTCACCTTCTCCCTTTTCTTGATGCGCATCCAAACTCATCTTCTTGGCCCGTTCGAAAGCAGGATCATCACCTTCTCCTTGAGGAACAGGTTCTTGTTGAGCTTCATCATCTTCATCAACAAGTTGGAAATAAGGCTTTCCTTTTCTAACTTTCTGTGGAGGCTTACGCTTAGAAGGTTTCTTTGTCGGATACTTAGGTTGTTTGGATGAAGGTGGCTTGGTTGGTTTGGCAGGAGTAGTAGTTGTGGGCTTCTTGGGTGTAGCACGCTTTGTTACAGGTTCAGGTTGCTTGGTTGCACTATCCTGTGGTGTTTTCTTCGTATTCTTAGCAACCATTTCCAGAGACTTTGGATAGTACAAAGATTGTTGAATGGCTTGAGTAATCAATTGTTTGGGAATCGCCATTCCAAACACTTCATCTGTTTCACCTTTCGAGATAAACTTGAGATTACCTAGCAGAAAGTCATCTCCTGGAAGATGACAAGGAGACTCAGGTCTTTTATGTACATCACTGGTGCTCCCCAAATAGTAGATTATCATCTTAGTAAACCGCCCGTAAGGAATGAGGAGAGGAACTGCTTTCTTCTTAGGGTCTTTCAGAATGGCTTTATAACTTTCCTTGTGTGAGAAGAATGTCTGAATCCCTTGAGTAAACTTTTCCCATAACAGTTCTGCATGATCAACATTAGTTTGAGTGACAATGCCCCACAACATTTGTAGCACTGGGTGTCTTGGTTTGTCACCACCAGATGTCTTTCCGGTTAAGCACTGGTTAATCAGTGTTAGAATTGCTCTCCATGGCTGATATACATAATTCACACGTATATTGGAGACAAATTCTACAGGTTCAGGGTACCCCAGCTGATTTACAAAATCAATCACCGTGTCACCAGTCGGAGGTAACTCAAATGGGTGAGCTGGGTCGACAGGAGTTATATCTAAGGCCTTTCTAAGAAGATCAGCACTTAGATTGAACCATTGTTCATCAACTTGACAGCAATAAACCCCAGTCTTCTCGTCATACTTCATAGAGTTCCAGAACTGCTGAATGTAGACGGCAGGAACACTAGCAGAGGCAGAGAACGCTCTGAAGAAGTTGGTGTTACGCAAGATGTCCACAGATATCTGAAAGATGGGGTTCTTCTGTATCTTTTGAGCATCGAAAAGAAGATTGCTTTTCCCGATTTGTAACCATTGAGAGCGAGGTACAATCTGCTCATCTGTTCTTGTTGATGCTTGAGCGGGAACATTTTGCTCTGCCATCGTATTCTGCATAAGAGTAATTTAACAAAGAACAAGCATGTCATAGAAACTATGTTAGAAGAGGAGGTGACATTGACATGACAGCCTCGCGGATTAAGGTAAGATCATCACAGTTTAATGAAAATGCAACAATTTAGGCACACGATTAACAGGATTGACAACAAGATACTATTACATGTTATCTAAACCCAGAAAGAAGGGGAATAAATGAGATATGTAATTGGGCTCATTTGGAGAAGGCCTTAAAAGATTATCGAGCTTAATGGGCCAAATTAATGGAAATTAGCCCAAACCAACCGTGAAGCAGATGCCCAACCCGCCGGAGGTGGATTGAGCAAACCGCTGCGAAGGAAGGCACCATCCCGCCAATGATTATTAAAAAAAATAAAATATATAAAAAAAATAATAAAAAAAAAATAAAAATAAAAAAATAAAAAAAAAATAATAAAAAAAAATAAAAAATAAAAAATAAATAAAAAAAATAAAAAATAAAAATAAATAAAGAAAATAATATAAATTATAAAATAAAATAAAAATTAAAAAAATAAAAATAAAATATAAAAAATAAAAAAAAATTAAAAAAAAAAAATATATTAAAAAAATAAAATTAAATAATTTAAAATAAATAAATATAAAAGAAAAAATAACAATAAATATAATAAAATATAATAAAATACAAAGATAAAAAATAATAAATAAAAAAAATAAAAATAATATAAAAAAAATAAATTAAAATAAAAATATAAATAAAATAAAATATAAATAAAAATTATAAAAAAATAATAGAAAAATAAAGAAATAAAAAAAATAAATAAATAAACAATAAAATAAAATAAATAAATATAAAAAATAATACAAATTAATTAAAATATAATATAAAAGTTAAAATAAATTAAAAAAATAAATTAAAAAAAAAAAAAATAAAAAAATAAAATAAATTAATTAAAATAATAAAATAAAAATAATAATAAAAATAAAAATTAAATAAAAAAAAAAAAATAAAAAAAATAATAATAATTAAAATAAATAAAAAAATAAAAAATTTAAAAAAAATAAAATAAATAATATAATAAATATTAATAAAAAAAAAAAAATAATAAAAAAAAAAAAAAATAAAAAAAAAAAAAAAAAAAAAAATAAAAAAAAATATAAATAAAAAAATAATAAAAAAAAAATAAAAAATAAATAAATTAAAAAAAATTAGAAAATAATAAAAATAAATAAAATATAATAAAAAAATAATATATAATAAAAAAAAATTATTAAATAAAAAAAAAAAAAATATAAAATTAAAAAAAAATAATAAATTAAAATTAATATAAATTAAATAAAATATAATAAAAAATAAAATATAAATAATAAAAAAATAAAAAATATAAAAAATAAAAAATAAATTTAAATAATAAAAAATATAAAATATAAAAAAATAACAAAATAAAAAATAAAAATAAAAAATAGAAAAAAAAAAAAATTAAAAAAAAATAAAATTAAATAAATAAATTAAATAAAATAGTAAATATATAAAAAATAAATAAATATTAAAAAAAAATAAAATAAAAAATAATAATATATAATAATTAAAAAAAAAAAATTATATAAAAAAATAAAATATAAATAATAAAATAAATGAAAAAAAAATAAATAATAAAAAAATAAAATAGATATAAAAAAAAAATATATCATATATAAGAAAAAAAAAATATAATTAAAATAAAATAAAAAAATAAAAATAAATAATAAATAATAAATAAAAAAAATAAACAATATAAAAAAATAAAATAAAAAAAATAGAAAATAAAATATAAAATAAAATAAAAAATAATATAATAAAAAATAAAAAATAAAATTATATAAATAAAAAAAAAAAATTAAAAAAAAAATAATAAAAAAAATAAAATAAATAAATAAATAAATAAATAAAATAAAAAAATAAATAAAATAAAAAATAAATAAAAAATAAAAAATAAAAAAATATGAAAAAATAAAAAATAAAAAATAAAAATAAGAATAATAAAAAATAAAAAAATAATCAAATAAATAAAAAAATAAAAATTATAAAATAAAAAATAAAATATAAAAAAAATAAAATAAAAATTTAAAATATAAATTAATAAAAAATAAAAAATAAAATAAAAATAAAAAAAATTAAAATAAAAATAAAAATAATAAAGAAATTAAAAAAAAATAAATTTAATATAAATTAGATAAATTAAAATAAAAAAAAAAAAATTATAAAAAAAAAATATAAAAAAAAAAAAAAAATATAAAAATAATATAAAAATAAATAAATAAAAAATAAAAAATAAAAAAAAATAAAAAAAAAAAAAAAAAAAAAAAAAAATAATAAAAAAAAAAATTAAAGAATAAAAATATAAATAAAAAAATAATAATATAAAATATAATTAAAAATAATAAAAATTAAAATATTTAAAAATAAATAAAAAATATAAAATAAATTAAAAATTATAAATATAAAAATAAATAAAAAAATTAAAAAAAAAATAAATAAATTAAATTTATATAAAATAAAATTATAAAATAAATAAAAAATAAAAAAATAAAATAAAATAAAATAATTTAAAAATAAAAAAAAAAAAAAATAAAAAAATATAAATGAAAAAAAATATATAAAAAAAAAAAAATATAAAAATAATAAAAAATAAATATTAAAAATAAAAAAAAAAAAAAAAATAATAATTTAAATAAAAAAATAAATAAATACTAAAAATAATAAAAAATAAAAAAAAATAAATAAAAAAGATAAAAAATAAATTGAAAAATTAAATAATTAAAATTAAAAAAATAGAATATAAAATAGATAAAAAATAAAATAAAATTATTATAATAAAAAAATAAAAATGAAAAAAATAATAAATAATTAATTAAAATAAAATAAAAATAAAAAAAAAAAATAAAATATAATAAATAATATAAAATAATAAATAAATAAATTAAAAAATATAAATAATAAATAAAAAAATAAAAAAAAAAAAAAAAAATAAAATTAATAAATAAAATAATTTAAAAAAATAAAACAAAATTAATAAAATTAAAAAAAATAAAAAAAAAAAATAAAATAATTATAATAAATAATAAAAAAATAAAATAAAAAAATAAAAATAAAATAAAAAAAATAATAATAAAAAAAAATAAATAAAAAAAAATAAAAAATAAAAATAAAAATAAAAAAATTAAAAAAAAAATATAATAATAATATAATTAAAAATAAAAATAAATAAAAAAAAAATTATAATAGATAAATATAAAATAATAAATAATATAAAAATTTTAATAAAATAAAATAAAAATAAAAAAATAATTAAAAAAAATAAAAAAAAAAAAAAAATAATATAAAAAAAAAAAAATAAATAAAAAAAGAAAAAATTAAAAATAATAAAAAAAATAAAAAAAAAATAAATAAAAAATAAAAAAAAAAAATAAAAAAAAAAATAAAATAAAATAAATAAAAAATAAAATAAAAAAATAATTTTTAATAAAAATAATAATATAATAATAAAAAATAAAATAAAAAAAATAAAAAAAAAAAATTAACATAAAAATAAAAATTATTTAAATAAAAATTAAAAAATAAAAAATAATAAAAAGAAAAAAATAATAAAAAAAAAAAATAAAAAATAAATATAAAATAAAAAATTAAAATAAATATAAAAATATAATAAAATAAAAAAATAATATATAAAAGAAATAATAAATAAAATAAAAAAAAATAAATAAATAAAAAAAAAATAAATAATAAAATAAAAAAAATTAAAAAAAAAATAAATAAAATAAATAAAAAAATTTAAAATAAAAAAACAAAAAAATATAATAAAAAAAATAAAAATAAAATAAATAATAAATAAAAAAAAAATATAAAAAAAAAAAAAATATAAAAAAAAAAAAAAAATATAAAATTAAAATATAAAAAAAAAATAATAAAAAATAAAAAAAAAATAAAAATAATAATAATTAAATAAAAATTTAATAAAAATAAAATAAAAAATAAAATAAAATAAAAAATAAAAAATAAAAAATAAATAAAATAAATATTATAAAACAAAAAAAAAAAAAATTAAAATAAAAATTAAATTAAAAAAAAATAAAAATTAAAATAAAATAATAAAATAAATAAAAAATAATAATACATAAAAAAATTAATAAAAGAATAAAATAAAAAAAATAAAAAATAAAAAATTATAAAAATAAATTAATTAAAAAAATAAAAAAAAAATATATAAAATAAAAAAATTAAAAAAAAAAATAACAAAATAAAAAAAAATTAAAATAAAAATAAAAATAAAAAATAAAAAAAAATCTAATATTAAATAAAAATAGAAAAAATAAAATAATAATAAAAATATAATAAATAAAAATAAAATAAATAAAAATAAATAATAAAAAGTAAATATAAAAATAAATAAGAAATATAAAAAAAAAATTAAATAAAAATAAAAATAAAATAAAAATAAAAAAATAAATAATAAAAAAATAAAAATAAAATATTAAAAAAAATCAAAAAAAAAAAAAATATAAAAAATTAATATAAAGAAAAATATAAAAAATATAAAAAAATAAAAAATAAAAAAATAAAATATAATAAAATAAATAAAAAAAATAATAAAAAAAAAATAATATTAATAAAATAAAATAAATAAAATGCATAAAAATATAATATTAAATATATATAAAAATAAATAAAAGTAAAAATAAATAAAAAAATAAATAAATAAAAAAATTAAATAAAAATTATATAAAAAAAATAAATAAAAAAAAAAAAAAAAAATAAATATTAAAAATTTATAAATTAAATAAAAAAAAAATAATAATTAAAAGAAAAAAATAAATAAAATAAAATAAAAATATAATAGAAAATAAGAAAAATAATAAAATAAATAAAAATTAAAAAATAAAAATAAAATTAATAATAATATTAAATAAAAAATTAATATATAATAAAAAAAATATAAATAAAAATGAAAAAAAAAAAAATTTAAAATAAATAAATAAAAAAAATATAAAAAAAATATAATAAAAAAATATAAAACAATTATAAAAATTATATAAAAAAAGTATTATATAATTAAATAAAAATATTTAAATAAAAATAAAATAAAATAAAATTAAATAATATTATAAATAAAATTAATAAAAAAAAATAAAATATTTAATAAAATAATTAAAAAATATAAAATATAATAAAATAAAAGAATAAATAAAAAAATAATTATATATAAAAAAAAACAAAAATTATAAAATAATAAAAAAAAATATAATAAAAAATAAAAAAAATATAAAAAAATAAATAATAAAAAATTAAAATAACAAAAAAAAAAATATAAATAAAAAATATAAAAAAATAATAAATTAAATAAAAAATAATAAATAAAAATTATAATAAAAAATTAAAAAATAAAAAAAAAAATTAAAATATAAAAAAAAATAAAAAAAAATAATAAAATAATTAAAATAAAATAAAATAAATAATAAAAAAATAAAAATTAATAAATAAAAAAAAGAAAATAAATAATAAATAAAAATAAAGAATAATAAAAATAAAAAAAAAAAAAAAAATAAAAATAAAAAAAAAAATTATAAAATAAAAATAAAAAATAAAAATAAAAAAATAAAATATAATAAAAATAATTAAAAATAAATAAAAATGTAATTTAAATAGATAAAATAAAAATAAATTATAATAATAAAGTATAAAATATATAAATAAAATATAAAAAAATAAAAATATAAATAAAAATAATAATAATATTAAAAATAAAAATAAAAATAAAAAATAAAAAAATAAATTAAATAAAATAAAAAATTAAAAAGAATAATAAAAAAATAAAATAAATAAAAAATTAAATATATAAAAAATAATAAATAAAAATAATAAAAAAAAATAAAATAAAAATTAAAAAAAAAATTAAAAATAAATAAAAATAAAAAAAAATATAAAAAATAATAAAAAAAATAAAAAATAAAAAAAATAAAATATAATAAAAAAATAAAAAAAAAAATATATAAAAATAAAAATATCAAAAATAAAAAATAAATAAATAATATTAAAATTAATATATAAAATAAAAAATAATAAAATAAAAAAAAAAAATAAACATAAATTAAAAAAAAAATATAAAAAATAAAAAAATATAAATAATAAAATAGAAAAAATAAATAAAATAAAATTAATAAAAATAAAAAAAAAAATAAAAAAATTTTTAATGAAATATTATGATAAATAAATAAAAAAAATAAAATTATAATAGAATAAAAATAAATAAAAAAAAATAAAAATAATAAATAAAAAATAATTAAAATAAAAATAATAATAATAAAAAATTTAATAAAAAAAAAAAATAAAAAAATTCAAAATAATAAAATAAAATAAATAAATAATAATAAAAAATAAAAATTAAAGTTAAATATATATAATTTAAAAATAAAAATATAAAAAAAAAAAAATAAAAAAAAAATTTAAAATATAATAATAAAAAAATATAAAAATAAAAAAATAAATAATATAAAAATAAAAAATTTATAAAATAAAAATAAAAATAAATAACAAATTAAAAAAAAAAAGAAAAAATAAATAAAAAATAATAAAAAAATAAAAAGATAATTAAAAAAAAAAATTAAAAAAATAATAAAAAAAAATAAATAAAATAAAAAAAAATAATAAAAATTTAATAAAATTTATAAATAATAATAAAAAAAATAAAAAAATAAAAAAATAAAAAAAAATATATATTAAAAAATAAATAGTAAAAAATATATATAAATTAAAAAAAAATAAATAAAAAAATTAATATAATAATAAAAAAAAAAAAAAAATATAATAATAAAAAAAAATAAAAATAAAAAAAAATTAAAAAAAATTAAAAAAATATATAAATAAATAAAATTAAATAAAAATAATAAAATATAAAAAAAAATAAAAAAAAAAATAAAATAATTAAAATATAAAAATAAATTAAAAAAAATAATTTAAAAAATAAAATAATAAAAATAATAAAAAATAAAAAATAAAAAAAAAAAAATAAAAAAAAATTTAAATAATAAAAATATATAAAAAATTATATCTAAGGCCTTTCGAAGAAGCTCAGCACTTAGATTGAACCATAGTTCATCAATTTGACAGCAATAAATCCTAGTCTTCTCGTCATACTTCATAGAGTTACAGAACTGCTAAATGTAGACGGCAAGAACACTAGCAGAGGCAGAGAACGCTCTGAAGAAGTTGGTGTTACGCAAGATGTCCATAGATATTTGAAAGATGGGGTTCTTCTGTATCTTTTGTGCATCGAAAAGAAGATTGCTTTTCCCGATTTGTAACCATTGAGAGCGAGGTACAATCTGCTCATCTGTTCTTGTTGGTGCTTGAGCGGGAACATTTTGCTCTGCCATCGTATTCTACATAAGATTAATTAACAAAGGAAACAAGCATGGCAGAGAAACGATGTTAGAGAGGAAGGTTGACATTGACATGACATTCCTTGACTGATTAAGGTTGATTCATCACAGTTTTGATGAAAATGCAACAATTTAGGCCACGAGTTACAGGATTGGTCAACAGATACTATTACAGGTTATCTAAACCTAGAAAGGTAATAGATATGTAATTGGGTCATTGGAGAGGGCCTTTAAAGATTATCGGGCTTAATGGGCCAAATTAATGAAAATTAGCCCAAACCGCCGTGAAGCAGAATGCCAACCCGCCGTGAGGTGGAATGAGCAATCTGCCGCGAGGAAAGGCACCAACCCGCCATGATTATTAAAATAATATTGACCAAACCGCCGCCATATTTGAAAATTTTAAAATGGCATTTGGCGTATTTTAATACTATTAAAATAAATTAAAATAATTCACCAAACCGGCGCGAGGCAGCGGTTTACCTGTACAAATAAAATATTAAAAAATATAAAGCAACCCGCCGTGTAACCACCCGCCGTGAAGCAACCCGCCGCAGTTAAATAAGACGCGAAACAGCGGGTTGAATATTTTATTAAATATAATAAATTCAACCAAACCGCCGTTGAGAGGCGGTTTCCCTGAAAACATTAAAATAATAATAATAAAAAATAAACAACCCGCCACCTAGCAAAACAGGCAACCCGCCGTTTAGAATCACTTAAACAAAAATCAGATTTCATTCACTTTGGCAATCCTTAACACATCCTAACGCAATCCTAAGCTATTTCTTTGGAAAATATGTGGTTACACGCATTATGATCTGTTGAGGTAAAAATGATGTCATCTACGTATATTTGAACAAGTAGAATGTGTTTGCCTGATTTACGTGTGAATAACGTTGGATCCACGGCCCCCTTGAAGAAATTGTTTGCCATCAGGAACTTTGAGAGTGTGTCATACCACGCCCTTGGTGCTTGCTTAAGCCCATACAGAGCCTTTGTAGGATCCCGTAACACTTCACTTCATACAATCGATCACGAAATCGGACTAGAAATGAGGAGGTGAGTTGTTTAGAGAGAGAAAGGAGGAGAGAGAAATGAGAGAGA
>BQNB010079141.1:0-25632 GCA_026074375.1 Tanacetum coccineum
GTCACTATTTATATGTATATCGTGACCAATGCTTCAAGCTTACTTGTATTGGTCACACGTTCGAAATTCATATGTGACCAAACAATATTACCAGTTACTTTTAGCCACATGATGTTCGAATGTGTGGCAATACAGTTCTAATGGTCACACGATAAAAATGTCCATGTGTGAATAATTAGTAAATGGTGTCTTTTTTGGTACCTTTGGTCACATAAATATGTGAATGTGTGGCCGTTCTATTTTGCCCATGTGTGACCAAATCCACTTTTTGTACTAGTGTTTCTTTTTGTCATTTTAACATTTGGAGGAAATACATGTGACTTAGACTTAATTTAGGAAGAAACGGGACAAGATTGCAACTCTACACGAAAATGATCAAGATTTGGCATACAGTGCGTGGAGACGGCATCACAAATTCTTGTGACTGCGTCAAAGTGATCAAGAGACGGCGTCAGAGCCTTTTGTGATGACGTCTGAGTAGCCGACATTAAGAAGCCCGAAGAAGATTCTACAAGTTGACGGCGTCGCAATTAACAAGCGACGCCATCACGGCTTAATCCTATATATACAACCCCTAGTTTTTGTGTTTTGTGTGAAAAAAACTTTGGAGGATCAAACCTATACTTTATAGTTGCATTTTTAGATGATTTTTAGGGTTTTATAAACCTTGTGTAACCACCATAACTCCATGTTCAATTGAAGTGAAGTCCTTTATTCCCTTTAATCTTTCGATATGTCTATGTATTGTTTGATTAATTGTTCTTCGCTTTCAATTAACATGCTTGGCTAAATATAATATGTGTTTGCTTATGATTGCATGAAACCTAGTTGTTTATCTTTTCTTATTGCTTCTTGTTAATGATGTGCGCGTTAGGCTTTAGAAAACTAGCTTCTTAATTGCATAGCGAAGACGTATAGGGAAACACGGCTAGGTTAGAGGATACCCACGCAATAGTCTACATACTACCTTGCCATTTAGGTGAATTTCGATTTAGGTGTTTAATCATTTAAATACTTACACATTCCATTACGAGGGTGACGGGTAATAAAATTAGAGAAGACAACTAGGGAGTAGTGCATGATTAGCTAAACACATTTGTTTAACCATACAAGTTTTCCATCACTTTTACTTTTCTGCAATTAGTATAGAATTATGAGTAGTTAATTAGCTTAATCAAAACCCCCTTCGAACTTGAGATTTTACTTGCTTTCAAAAAATATAAAAATACAAAACACTATTCTCTCAACCTCTAGACCTTAGTGACCATACAATTCGAGCCTACCCAAACTATTTCCCTAGAGAATTATATTAACCCCCTGAGTCTTGCTTATACTACACTACAACGGTTAGGTACACTGCCCAGGAGGGTTGTAATACTTCGGTTTGCAATCACCCGTACATCAAGATCTTAGGTTGTTTGTAAGGCTGGAGTGACCACCCCTTAGGGGGAGATTGTTAGGCATTAAGAAAGTGCCGGTCACTCCTAGTCTAAAATGGTCGGTAAGTTATTGTAATAGGAGTATCATAGTTTGTAATAATGTACGTAGAAGTCATAAGTAAGAAACTACTTTATCCTACATCCTTCCATGGTGTAAACTATGTCAACGCTCTTACACTATAAAAGAAGCCTTAGTTGTAAGGATGTGGGTTGGTGAACTAGTAAGCTTATTTCTCTTGTATGGTTTTGTATGACTTAACAATATATGGCGAATTCCCGTTATATCTCTCTTTAGTTTTCACCCGACCTGTCTCTCTCTAAAACTAGATTATATTGTGTGATTTTATATTAATATGGGTTTCCTACAAAGACTCTCACTGACAGCTTGAATTTTAAGAACCAAAATTCTACAAGTGTTGAAGTTTGGTAATTTGCTGTCAGGGTTAGATCTTTCAACCCACTCTTTGGATTTTGGAATCTTTTTCATGATCATAACCCATGGATGCAGGAATAAAGGCATTTTCATTTACTTCCTTTTTAGAAGATGTTTTAATGATCTGATTAATACGTAAGATTTTCTTCTTTTGACTAGGAATTCGATCATTTATACACTCAATTTCCTTCCATAACTACTTAACCATTTTTCATCAACATAATTTTCTTCCTTTAGTTGTTCTTGAAGATCATGGTTTTGTTTAATAAGCTCAGTGTTTTGAAGTTACAAAGTGAGAGCTTCTAATTTAGCTTGTTTTGGTACTAGCAAATCATCTCTACATGTATTCAATTCATAAGCAAGTTTATTGTATTTAGACAACATGTTAAGTCTTTGCTATTCAACAAACTTAAGGTCAATGTTTTAATTTATTTTAAGTAAGTTTGCCAATCAACATCCTCATCCATAGACAAGAGAATATTTACCTTTCTCATGGTGATATCAATCCATTTACCATTTCTTACATGATCTTGCTAACAACAAGTTGTTCATCCTCAACAAGAGCCATCAACACGTTGACTTTAACCATTTGTTCATCATCAAAGGAAACTTCTTCTTCATCCGAGTCATATGTTTCAACAACAACACCCTTATCTTTGGACTAGAAAGGTTTAGTTGATTGAGTACTTGAAGAACCAGCCTCAAGAAGTGAAAGTTTAGCTTTGACCTTCTTGTACTCAGTCTTATAATCTTTTTAAATCTTTTGATAGTTTGATTATTTTGAAAGTGTTGTGTAGATTAAAGAGGTTTAGGTGTGATAACGCCTATAATTATACATGTTTTAGGCGGCGTTACTGTATATATTTTCATCATTTCTCATGAATTTTTGATACTTAATAGCATGAAATATGTGCATTGGAGACAGTACAAGCTCAAAGTACACAAAGTACAAGTGTTTATATCTATTGGAAGCAAAGTTAGAAGAAAATAAAGAATAATCTCCAAGATAGCAAGGAAGTGTGCCGCACTTTTATATAAGTGCGCCGTACATTTCAACGAAATAAATGAAGTCAGTTAATATAAGAAGTACGCCAGTTTTTCCTGGATGTGCGCCGCACTTGGCTCAAGCATTAATGAATATTTAACCGACATAGGCTAAGTACGCCGCACTTTTATATAAGTGCGCCGCACTTATGGCCTCACTCAGCCTATAAATAGAGATGAATTTTCAAGCCATTTCATACAATCTCTCATACTTGAAAACACACACTCATCTCCAATATTTCTCTCTTCTTTCCTGGGTTTTATACCCGAAATTTTGGCGAAGACGAGGACGGTTTAATAGTACTTAGTATAATACGGTTTAGTAGAATTCGATACTTGTAAACGAGTGGTATTTTGATCCAATTCCTATCCGAATCTCGTATGTTTCTTATCTTTCTATTTAACTTTGTTATTATGAACTCCAAAACCATGAAAGGCTAAAACCTCTTATGACTACTCGGTGATGTTAATATAATAAATAAGCATTTGGTATTATTACGATCTTGTTAATCTTAAGCTTACGTTACAATCCTATCATGTCTAATCTTGTAACCCTTGTTCATCAACTTTGATTATATACGCATAACGGAATAGGTCGAAAGACCCGTTGTGTACTATATAGTTTTAAAGATTTGTCTACGTTCTTTATCATTTGGTTGGAGAAATCCGCTTACGTTAATTGATAAACAAAATAGATTTTATATAATAGTAACTTGTTTATTTGCGTGACACACTTGATCGAGTTAACTAATATAAGTCTTAAGTAGAAAACAATTAATTTGTGAAAGCGTTTTTTGACGAGAAAACCTTTTTATAAGTTAAAGACTAAAATAGAAGATCATAATTATACCATTGCTTACGAATTATATGAAACTATCTGTCACACCCCGACAATGGCGGAAACTCGTTCTTAAGCTTGGTCCATCATATAAAAAGGAAATTGAAAGAATAGATCTTAATGTATGTCACACCCCGACAATGGCAAAAACTCAGGAGCGCAACATAATGATCAATCATAACACAAGATACAATATAGAGAAAACTTCAAGTGTTACGAAGACCATCAATCTCGAACAACCTTGAGTGATGTCCCAAATCACAATCAAATCCGTAAACTCTTACAATATCCAATAGCACACACAGGGGTTCAAATCCAAACTTAAACCAAAATCTTCCAAATACTAAAACCAAATAAAATAAACAAGCAAGATTTCACGTGAAAAATCCACACGGGATACTTCTATGTCTGCTATCACATATCACCAACTTATTCCTCTTTTACTTCACCGGAAAATGATACTCGAAAACGTCAACAATAATGTTGGTGAGCTCTTAGGTTTGACCTTAAACCTAAAAGTTGTGCCAATATTTCAAACACTAGACAATAGTGCAATATGACAGTGAATATATATGCAAACAATCCATGACGTAGCATCCCCACTAGTCATGTAAAACCCAACTAGCATCCCGCTATTTCATACCATATGACACTAAACACCTAAAACAGGCTACTAAGCTGAGCAATTAATTTAGAGCAGGACCAATACACAAACTCGGGTCGGGTTACCATCTGCTCAATATCACACAAAATATGGGTAGGCATACCCATCCGATCGCAATCATTCATATCAAATTATCTCGGATATGCATACCCCTCTGATCCAAACAATCATGCAACACATAATATTCACATAGCAGTCATAAGCACATATCTTGTCCTAAAAATAAAACCACATTTCGCACAGTTCAATTCAAAACATTTCAAGACACATTTGAGTATCATTTTCCCCCAACGGAAAAGACAGTAAAAATAGGGCTACGAGAACTCACCTCAAGCAAGTCTTTAGCAACCAAATCTCAATCACACAAGCAACTTTGCAACGGACGTTCGCACTACGGACCCATAGTCCAGTTAATGTCTCGTTCTAATCATTCATTTCCAAAATAGTCTTCACGTTTGATGCATAGAGTTTAGACGCGTTGTACAATTACCCATAACAATTTAGTGGTGTGCTAGTTGACCAACAATCATATCAATCCCATTGCTCAATAATCCATACTTATACTATTTAAAGAAAATAGATAAGTAATATGCGTAAATATTTATAATTAATAATTATAAATATATCTCGATAAGTCCATTCGGTAACCTTAATTACCGTGAAAATAATCATAATAGAGTTGGAAATGGAGCGTTTACTCATAATAAACATATCTAAGAAGTTTCGAGAAAAACTATATTTTTTGTCTTTTAGTGAATTTATTTAATAATAATAAAATAATAAAATAATATTATTTTATTATTTAAATCAAAAATCATGTTTTAAAGTAAAATTTATAAGTATAAACTTTTTACGAAATTTCGACATGACCCGTACGTTTATATAACGTTTTCCAAGGTTTCAAACCTTAATTTCAACACTTTTTACCATTTCGACACTTTTCGACAAAATTCCAAAATCTAAATCTTTAACGTTTACTAAGACGTTTTTCCTAAAAATAGCGGGAGTTTAAATTCACTCGTAAATATATTGCTCTTTCAAAAAGTCCGTCCAAAACTCTTATACGCCTTAATATCGCTTTTTGGCTTAAGGCCCATAGGGTCCATTAGATGTTTATTAAGTCCAAAATACGATTTAAGTCCAAAAACCAAGGTCCCCCCCCACATTTATTATAATACAGCTTTATACTAATAAGTATAAAATAATCCGGACTACAATAAGCCCTCCCATTAAGCCACAGCTTAAATAGGCTTATTAGCCGTGAGCCCATAAGCTCCACAATACATATATTAAGCTTAAAAATAAGCTAATAAGCTACGTATCGCATTTGGTTACTACCATAAGCTATAAAAATAGTCCACGACATACGTCATACCACGTAAATAATCAAAACACATTTCCTTGTGTTTTTCAAAATAAGCCGTGAGCCATAAGCTCACAATAAGCCACGAAATAAGCCCAAAATAAGCTATACATGCTATTATACAAAATAAGCTATTTAGCAATATATGTTTTTCAACCATCACGACCACAACATCAAAACTACAAAAACCCCCTTGTTTCTTTTCTTATATGACGAACCAAACACCCCCTTTTTATCCGTTTCATTTCTAAAAATCGATTTTTACGACGATCAATTTGTACAACTAACATCTATGCATCAATATAAACCCAAAAGGACAAACGAAATTTAAATTTGAAAACTTACAAGAAAATCTTTAAAAATATAGATTTCGACACGAACCGAACAACTCAAACATTGTTTAAATGAATACCCAAATACTCGTATCAACCCGGAATATCACGTTCTTGATCAAAGTTGGAAAATCTATAGTGGTTTGTGGTGGATAGTGGCGGACAAAACACACACACCCCTATGTGTGTGTTTTATTTTTTTTTTAAATGAGAAAGGATTATGAGAAAAATGTGGAGGATAAGGTATCTTAATGTACCAACTTAAAGACACATTAGCTAGAAAGTAGGCATCTTGCCTCCTATTGACTTCTTGACCGGATATGGCATCCTATGGGTGTCGGGTCTTTCTTTTCGTGTCGGGATCACTTAAATACTCGTAAAACTCAATTGTAAAATTTACCCCAAAGTTAATTAGCATTTTTATTCACTTTAAAAATACTTTTCCATTAACCTAGAGTATTTACACGACATATTTTCACTTTACACCCTTCAAAACTCATTTGGTCATTAACGGACGTGTTAGACTCGTTTTTTCGGCATTTCTCAAAATTCACGGGTCAAACCACCCGAATTACACATAACACAATAATACCTTCCAAAAGGGATTATTAATCACAATAACCTCAAATCATCACATATCTCATAAAATCACCACCGTCAACACGGTACAGAATCTGAATAAATTGACAACAGTAAAATAGTTAAAGGACTATAAATGAAATATTCAGAACACAAAAAGGGCAAAGGTTACATTCTACCCCCCTTAAAAGAATTTCGTCCCCGAAATTCAACTACTAACATCACTAAACAAATGCGGCTACTTCAATTTCATCTCATCTTCACGTTTCCACGTGAATTCAGGGCCACGTTTCGAATTCTACCGAACCTTGACGATGGCAATCCTACTAAGCTTCAACTTCTTAAACTCTCTTTCCAAAATTTCCACAGGCTCTTCCATAAAATTCAACTTAGCATCAACTCAAATCTCATCTAAAGGTACTTTCAAGGTTTGATCAACCAAGCACTTCTTAAGGTTCGACACGTGGAATGTGTCATGAACACCATTCAATTCCTCAGGCAAATCTAACCGATAGGCCACAGGGCCTACTTTCTCAATAATCTTAAATGGTCCAATAAACCTAGGTGCTAACTTCCCTTTCTTCCCAAAGCGAACCACACCTTTCCAAGGCAACACTTTGAGCAAGACATAGTCACCTACACTAAACTCTAAAGGCTTCCTCCTCTTATCAGCATAACTTTTCTGACGATCACGCACAGCCTTAATCTGCAAGATCTTCTCAGTAGTCTCTTGTACTAACTCAGGTCCTATCAACTGACCTTCTCCAACCTCAGCCCACATAATTGGCGAACGACACTTTCTACCATACAATGCCTCAAACAGAGCACATCTCACACTAGAATGATAACTATTGTTATACGAAAACTCAACCAACGGAAGATAAACATCCCAACTTCCTTCGAAGTCCAGGACACACGCTCTAAGCATGTCTTCTAAAGTCTGAATAGTATGCTCACTCTGACCATCGATCTGAGGGTGATAAGCCATACTCATGTCTAAACGAGTTCCTAATGCCTCTTACATTGACTGCCAAAACCTCGATGTGAAACGACTATCATGATCCGATATAATCGAGATCGGCACACCATGTCTAGCAACTATCTCATTTAAATACAATATAGCCAACCTTTCCATCTTATAATCCTCACGCATAGGTAGAAAATGAGAAGACTTAGTCAATCGATCCATAATGACCCAGATTGTGTCATGCCCACTACTAGTCCTAGGCAAATTAGTCACAAAATCCATAGCTATCCCTTCCCATTTCCATATGGGAATCTTAGGTTGCTGGAGCAAGACAGATGGCCTTTGATGCTCAACCTTAACCTTCAAACAAGTCAAACACTTACTAACATACTCAGCTATATCTTTTTTCATTCCAGGCCACCAATACCTATCGCTCAAATCATAATACATCTTATCAGCCCCTGGGTATATAAAGTACTTCGACTTATGGGCTTCGTCCATTATCAGGGTTCTCACCTCACCCTTTAAAGGTACCCATATTCGATCCAGGTAGTACAAGGTTCCATTACTTTTCTGTTCTATCATCTCATCTAAAGCTTTCTGCAATCCTACAAACTCATCCACAGCCTCATTTTGAGCCGCCAGTATCCTATCCTTGATACTCGACTGAAGGATCATATACATAGCTCTAACTCTCTTAGGTTTTACTCTTTCCTTCCTACTTAGGGCATCAGCCACCACATTCGCCTTACTAGGATGGTAGCGAATTTCATAGTCATAATCGCTAAACAACTCTATCCAGCGACGCTATCGCATATTTAACTCTTTCTGACTAAAGATATGCTGAAGACTCTTATGATCTGTATAGATGACACTCTTTGTCCCATACAGATAATGTATTCAGATCTTAAGTGCAAACACAACCGCACCCAGCTCTAAATCATGGGTAGTATAATTCTTCTCATGAATTTTCAACTGCCTAGACGCATAGGCTATCACATTACCTCTTTGCATTAACACATAGCCTAGTCTTATCCCGGACGCATCACAATATACCACAAAGTCTTCTGGTCCATCAGGAGAGCTAGAACAGGCGCATTACATAACTTATCCTTCAAGGTCTGAAATGCCAATTCTTGTTCCTCACCCCAATCGAAATTCTTACTCTTTTGAGTCAAGATAGTAAGAGGCTTAGCTATCTTAGAAAAGTTCTCAATGAACCTACGGTAATGCCTAGCCAATCCTAAGAACGAACGAACCTCAGTCGGAGTTCTAGGGACTTTCTAATTCTTAACAGCTTCAATCTTATTAGGGTCCATATGAATCCCGTTACCATTTATCACATGCCCAAGAAACTGCACTTCTCTTAGCCAGAATTCACACTTAGAAAACTTAGCATACAGTTTCTCCTTTTTGAGCAGTTCCAAGACTAACCTTAAATGTTCTACATGCTCCTCTTGAGTCTTAGAGTAGATTAAGATATCGTCTATAAACACTATCACAAACTTATCAAGATACGGCCTACAAACTCTATTCATCAAATCCATAAATATTGCTGGTGCATTTGTCAGACCAAAGGGCATTATAGTGAACTCGAAATGTCCATAACGAGTTCTAAACACAGTCTTTGGTATGTCATCCTTGTGCACTCTCAGCTGATGGTATCCAGACCTAAGATCTATCTTCGAGAAAAATTACGACCCTTACAGTTGATCAAATAGATCATCAATTCTAGGAAGCGGATAACGATTCTTAACAGTCAACTTGTTCAATTCTCTATAATCAATGCACATCCTAAAAGAACCATCCTTTTTCTTAACGAACAACACCGGCGCTCCCCAAGGCGACGAACTTGGTCGAATGAAACCTTTGTCTTGGAGTTCCTTGAGTTGTCCCGACAACTCCTCCAATTCAGAAGGTGCCAAACGATAAGGAGACTTTGCTACCGGCGTTGCTCCAGGGATTAACTCAATCCGAAACTCAATTTCCTGAATAGGCGGTAATCCAGATAGGTCATCCGGGAATACCTCAGGAAAATCTCTAACCACAACAATCTCTTCTTGTTTCTTAACACCCATCAAAAATCTCGCTTTCTCTTCCGGTCTCTCTCCTAATACTCTAAGCACCTTGCCATCCGGTAGTGGTATCCTCACTACCTTCTCATGGCAAATTATTTCAGCTTTATAATTAGACAACCAGTCCATACCTATAATCACATCAAAACTCCCATGTCCAAAAGGTATCAAGTCGATGTCAAAGACATGACCCTCGATTTCTAGTTTGCAACCCTTAATAACCTTATCAATCTCTACTAGCTGCCCGCTAGCTATCTCAATCTCATATTTGAAACCTAAGTCGCTGGGTTCTAAGCCTAACAGAGGTATGAAAGTAGTGGAAACAAAACTATAATCGGCACCAGAGTCAAATAAGGTAGTGGCAAAATGATTGTTCAAAGTAAATGTACCCGTTATAATTTTTAGATCCTGGCGAGCTTCCTCTGCTCCCAACATGAATGCCCTACCCCTAGCCTGGTTCCCTTGGTTTCCATGACCCTGACCCCCGTTATTAGCAGCAACTTGATTTAGACGATTTTATCCCGGTCCTTGTGCTCTATTCTACCTAGGGCAAACTAGCCTAATATGGTCGAAACTACCACACTCATAACATGCCCTAACAGTTGGGCTTTTAGCATTGACAGGATTCACATTCCTTGGCACACTTTTACAATCCCTTGCCAAATGACCCGGGCGGTTACAGTTGTAGCATATGTGACAAAGTCTATCGGGTGCGTGGAAGGAGTTGCAAATGGCACACTTGGGCCAAGTACCCGTATTCTCTCTTCCCACAGGGTTTACAGTAGTAGCAAAAGCATTCCCAGTCCTAGCCCTCTTATTATCATCCCTCCATTCTTATCCCTTGCTATTCCCCAAATTTCTCTTTTCTCAACCTTCTTAATTGTTCCATTCCTAACAGCCTCATCAGTCAGTGCACCAGAAATCTGCACAACCTTCTGTATAGTCTTTGGTTATGTTGCTGCCACCATCCTACTGATATGTGGAGCAAGGCCATATACATATCTCTCAATCATCCTACTCCCTGGAGTCACCAAATGCGGAACTAACCTAGCCAACTCATGAAACCTATCAGTATACGCAGCATGGCTAGCCCCGACCATGGCGTGATTCCACAACTCAGATTTCAACTTTTGCATCTCATGACTAGGACACAACTCTTGTATCATCATAAACTTAAAGTCATTCCAGACATACTAACAACAACTCCCGCTTAGCGGCAATCTGGAGAGTTCCACACGTTTATAGCATTACCCACGAATAAACCACCAATATATTTCACTTTTTGGTCAATACTATAACCACTCATATCATGCACAGACTCTATTTTCTCAATCCAACGAGTAAGAACTACAACACCTCCCTTACCATCATATTCCTTAGGGTTACAAGCTAAGAACTCCTTATATGAACAACCTACCCGGTTTCCATTTACTATCACATTCCCAACGTTCTCCTGAACGTTCTCGGTGTGTAACCAATTTACCATTCTGATTTCCAACATTTCCTCGGTTACTAACCTGAGCCAACATGGCAGGTAAGAGGTGTCTGCATGTTTGGGACAACGATCGTCAGAGTCGATGCTCCACTCATTGGCTCCCCCTACATTCTTATTACTCCTCTATACCCCATAGCTCACATACCTGGTCCATTTCCTTTGACCATTCAAATCATCAATACGCTCATCATTACCTTCCCTAGGTCTTCTACCCCTTCCACCTCTACCAACCCGTTCACCCGTTCTCCATCCTAGTGATTCGGCAGCAGGCCGGCCAACACTTTGGGTCCTCATTCTTGGCGGCATTATCTATACGAAGGAGAACCTGGGCAATGTTAGGTAAGTGGGAAGAATCGCATATATATAGAATATCAAACTATATATACCGATATACACATAACACCACCCTATGGTGTCAACATCGATTTGTGTGAACAACATTACTAAGTATGAGTGAGTTGTGATACACTTATAACAACATTGGTCACCGTACTTATATTCGCATCCTTTCCCATTCATATTCAATATTGAGCCCACCCATTTTAATGACTGACATAACTAAGGCACACAAAAGCAGAACACCGCGCACATAGATCCTATACGCAACTAGACGACGGATCTTAGGTTATAGTCTAGGCCAATCCACCTAGTTCTCTATAACCTTGGCTCTGATTACCAATCTGTCACACCCCGACAAAGGCGGAAACTCGGGAATGCAACATAATGATCAATCATAACACAAGATACAAAATAGAGAAAACTACATTGCATAAACTCCAAGTGCTATGAAGACCATCAACCTTGAACAAACTCAAGTGATGTCCCAAATCCGCAACTAAAATCCACATCTCTTTACAAGTTATTCAATTGCCCACACTAGGGACCATAATTCCAACATATTCCATAACATCCAAAAACTAAGAATCAAAACACCAAGCAAGCAGACTTCACAGAAATTTCACTGGGCTACTTCTTAAGTCCTGCTATCAATATCACCAAACTACTCTTCTTTCACTTCACCTGAAAATGATACTCGAAAACGTCAACAATAATGTTGGTGAGCTCATAGGTTTGACCTTAAACCCAAAAGTTGTGCCAATATTTCAACAGTGGACAATAGTGCTATATGACAGTGAATATATGCTAACAATCCAAGACATAGCATCCCCGCTAGTCAAATCACAATATATCACTTACGCACCTAAAGGGCCTACCAGCTGGAGCACTATATTAGGGCGAACCACACAGAACCTTGCATGCCAAACACAGTACATGCAAGTACCACACAGAACCTTGCATGCCAAACACAGCACATGCAAGTACCACACAGAACCTTGCCATGCCAAACACAGTACATGCAAGTAAATCAACACATAATATTCACATAGCAGTCATAAGCACATATCTTGTCCCAAAAATAAAATCACATTTCGTTCACCATTAAATCAAACATTTCAAAACACATTGAGTACATCATTTACCCCAACGGAAAAATCATAAAAAGTGGGCAACATAAAACTCACCTCAAGCAAGTCTTTAGCAACCCAATCTCAATCACACAAGCAAATGCAACGACGCCCGCACACGACCTAGTCCAGTTAATGTCCCATTTTAATCATCCATTTCCAAAACAATCTTCACGTTTGATGCATAGAGTTTAGACGCGTTGTACAATTACCCAAAACAATTTAGTGGTGTGATGGTTGACGACATATTTTCACAATTATATCAATCTCATTACTCGATAATACATACTTATACTATTTAGAGAAAATAGATAAGTAATATAGATAAATATTTATAATTAATAATTATAAATATATCTCGACTAGTCCATTCAGTAACCTTAGTCACTTCAAAATAAATCATAATACGGTTGAAAATGGAACGTTTACTCATAATAAACTCATTAGAGAAGTTTCGAGAAAAATTATATTTTTCGTCTTTTAGTGAATTTATTAAATAAATAAAATAATTAAATATTATTTTATTATTTAAAATCAAAAATCATGTTTTTAAGAAAATTTCTAAGAATAAACTTTTTATGAAATTTCGACATGACCCGTACGTTTATACAACGTTTTCCAAGGTTTCAAACCTTATTTTTAATAATTTTTCACAAATTCGACACTTTTCGACAAAATCCCAAAATGTCAATCTTTATCGTTTACTAACACGTTTTTCCTAAAATATCGTTCAATACCACTTTGTAAATACATTTCCACTTTCAAAAGTCTGTCAAAACTCTCATAACTACTAAATATTGCTTATTGGGCTTTAAGGCCCAACAAGGGTCCATTAACTACTAAATATTGCTTATTGGACTTTAGACCTATTAGCCTCATTGGAAGTATCTACAAGATCATTGCCAAGATTTTGTCTAACAGGCTTGTTAATGTTTTGGGGGACATTGTTAATGAAGTGCAATCTGCATTTATCGCCGAAAGACAAATGTTAGACGGTCCGTTTATTCTTAATGAGATTCTCCAGTGGTGTACCAAAAAGAAGAAGAAAACTCTAATTTTTAAGGTCGATTTTGAAAAGGCCTTCGATTCGATTAATGGTGATTTTTTAGATAGGTTCTTAAAGAGTTCGGTTCAGGTGTAAAGTGGCGTTAACTGGATTCAAAGTTGCCTACTTCTTCTAAGGGTTCTATCTGTCAATGGATATCCTACGATAGTTTCTAATTCTATAAAGGGTTGAAACAAGGCGATCCTTTATCCCCCTTCCTCTTTATCCTCGGACTAGAGAGCCTTCATTTATCTTTTCAAAGGATCGTAAACGCGGGATGTTTAAAGGTATTGTTTAATCAATGTTTATGTCCTTTCTACATATCTCTATGCGGATGATGCTATTTCTTAGGGAGTGGAGGACGGTAAATATCTCACGTTGATTCACGTTTTGAAATGCTTTTTCATGCTTCGGGCCTTAAGATTAACTTGAACAAAAGAAGATAATGGGGACTAAAGTGGAAAGTGCTCCAGGTCATCCAAAGCGGCTCAAAAGTCAGGAAGTCTCGTTCTAAGTGGCCTTTCTACTAATCTGGGACTAGAGTGGAGGTTCAATGACACTGGTTTCACATGGCAAGAGATAGTAAAAAGTGAAGTCCTCGACTTTGCCAAATGGAAATCCAAACTTATCTATTGGTGGTCGTTTATTTGCCATTTTTGGTCTGTTTTGGGTTTATTTGGGTTATTTTAGGTATAAATGGATATGTGTATTTTACACCTATCAAGTCTATTAGAAGTCATTTCTTTAATGGCCATGATCTGTGTAGTAAAAAGGCTTCTTGGGTTAAATGGAACAATGCTTTGACAGACAAAAATCGAGGCGGGCTAGGTGTGTCTAGCTTATTTGCGTTAAATAGAGGCTTGATGATTAAGTGGGTTTGGAAGTTTCTCTCGCAAAAAGACTCTCTTTGGACTAAAGTTATTGTGGCTATTCACGGTGTGGGTGGTAAAATTCATTCGGAATGGACTTCTACTGGCAAATCATGTTGGCTTTCGATTTTGAGTGAAGTTCGATCTCTCCAAAGAAAAGGTATGTACGTTTTTGATTATCTGACTCATAAGATGGGAAACGGGGAGTCCACCAAATTCTGGTTGGATCATTGGCATACTAGGGGCATTTTTAAAGACATTTTTCCCAGATTATACGCGCTTGAATCCTCAAAGGATGTTACTGTTAGTTCCAAGATAGGCGACACGAGTTTGGTCTGCTCCTTCCGTCGAATTCCTAGAGGGGGTATCGAGCAAAATCAATTCGACAGCTTGGTAGAATTGGTTCGTTCTGTCACTATCGTGCCTTCGGCTGACAGATGGAATTGGAATCTGGAGAGTACGGGTATATTTTCGGTGGCCTCTGCTCGTAGACGTATCGATGAGATATGCCTTCCGAATATTGGAGAAGAAACTAGATGGGTAAAGTGTGTCCCGATAAAAATCAACGTTCTTGCCTGGAAAATCAAGACCGATGCTTTACCTACCCGGTTCAACATTTCTCGTAGAGGTATTGACATTCAGGATATGTCGTGTCCCATTTGTGATAATGCTATTGAATCGACGGACCATTTGTTCTTTAGGTGTGGATTGGTTCGGGACATTGCTAATAAGGTTTTGAGCTGGTGGAATTTGGATCACGCAAACTTGAACTCATATGCAGAATGGAAGTCTTGGCTTGTTTCAATTCGTATGGATTCCAAACTCAAAAAGATGTTCGAAGGAGTTTGGTATTCCATTTGGTGGTACGTTTGGATCTATCGAAACAAGCTCCTATTTGACGAGAGAAAACCTTCGAAGTCGATGCTTATTGATAATGTCATTGCTAGTTCTTTTTATTGGTGTAAGTATAGATCTAAAGCCTCGTTCGGATGGAACGAATGGCTCAAAAACCCCTATATTATTGTTTTGTAATCTAGCTCCTTGCTAGTTTTTGTTTCTAATAAAATCGCCGTTCCAAAAAAAAAAAAAAGCTTAACGGTAACTTGTGTTAGGTTTTAACCCACAATCCAAACTATACTAATGATTAGAACGTTATTAGTTAGTACTAAGCAACCACCTTCTACGGTACAACCAGTTCAATCGAGGCAAGCATGACGTTATTAGTGATCCTATTTGTTCCACCTATACGCATTACTATATGGAGAGCTATCCCGGACTCTTAGCCTACGCCCAAACAACACCGAAGTTGCAGCACATTAAATATGTAGGACTAGACCCAGTTGAATGATAGGTCGCATACTTAAGCACGTAAACAAGTATCATGTGATAAACATAATCAATAATTTAATGATAAATTAAGCAACCGAGATATAAACAAAACCAAACATTTAGATCTTCATAATAATGGATAACACCCAAAGGTATTATCCTTCAAACATCATAATTAATACTAGAGTAATGGCTTAGCCAAGGTAAACTAACCGAGTTAAAGAATGATACCAAAAACTAAACGATTACAAAAGTATAAGAAATCACACGTTGTCTCCTATGGATTGGAATGCGTTGTGAGACCTCTTCTACTCTTTTTCTCCTCTAAAAATTGACTTTTGTGGTTTAGGTATCGAGAATATGATTAAGCACACTTAAAACTTATTTTTGAGTTTTGTATTTATAGTGTATGGAGTCAGTGTCGATACGGCGTATCTAATGTATTGGATATGGCGTATTGGGGTTTCTTGGAGTAGAGACCACGTTTGATATCTTCTAGAATATTCACATACTATATCTCCAATACGACGTATTGGTCTTCACTGGATATGGTGTATTGAACTTGTTTCCTTTGTGGTCTTTGGTGAGTGCAGGCACGGATACGCCGTATCTTCCTTGATGGATGATTGGTCGTATAAGTATATAGTATTTCTCGTTAAATAAGAAAATTACTTTAGGAAAAGTAATAGTCTATCTCCCGGATGTCGTATCCCAACGAGAGATGAATTTGAAATTCACGAAAGTGTTTTGTTTGATGCTTGAATATCAAATATTTTTGTTTTTGTTTTAAAACTAATTAAATTGAAAAACTAAATTAAACTAATTAACAAGCAAGCTAATAAGATGAAAGATATATAACGAACGAAAAATATGCCTTGTCAAGTAAAAGGTGATTAATTCTTAAGTGTGAAGTATTAAGATCTTAAGACGAAGTAATATATCCGTCTAAATAATCGTTTCCTCAAAACGTTGGCTTACTATTGGAAATAACTTTTTATCAAGATATTAATTACTAGATTAATGCCCACTTAATCTTACGGCTTTTGCCCCGACTAAATAAAACACTAAACTAAATAACTTTTGCAAATTATTAATCACTAGTCACTTATTAAATCTCACACTTAATTCACTATTTTTCAACTTACTTAACAAGCATATAACAAAACTACTCACTAATAATCATAACTACGCTACTAGCAACAAATAAAACTAACAATTAAACTAAGCATGGCAATAGATATAAACATAAATAAAGAAAGAAATAAGAAAGAGATGAAACCGAAATAGCCCAGTTATGACCAAGGATGATTGTAACTACACCGACGTAAAGATAAAAACTTAAATTCGCCATAAAAACTATTTTAGAAGTAGAAAGATAAAAGCTTTATTAATAAAAATGTTTAATTTATGACAACAAACTTTATAACAAATATGACTTGTAAAGATGATAGACCCAAAGACATAATTAACTGAAAATTTAACTATATAATGTTTCATATAGTTTGCGACACAATGCAAAAAGGAATTAAACGAAAATCTTCTAAACATAAAAAAACTTTTAAAATAACAATTTTTGTAGTTTTCTTCATTCGTGTAGTACAGGAACCAAAAGAACAAATCTAAGCTAATGGATATTTAAGTATTAATTTGAATTATGATGACAAAAATAGTAAAACTAAAATTGTGATTGTTCTCTATAACACTACATGGCTCCATCGAAATAAAAAAAAAAAAACAAACAACAAAGCCAAATTTAGAATAAAATTTGACATTAAATAAAGAAAACATTAAAATATTTAGTGACTAACAAATGAAATAAAAGTAAAAGCTTACACAATTATAAAAGTAGCTAACTATTAAAATGGCAATGAATAAATGATTGAGCGGTGGGTGGATCCTTCATGACACCGACCATGATGTCCTCCTCTATGTCTGCTCTCTCTCATCTTATCTATCTGCGTACATATTAAGCAGCCAAGATGGGCTGCTCTCCTCTTGGGCTTGAATTTTCTACTGGGCCTAATACTTGCAATTTGGGCTTCTATATTTCACTTCTAAAACTGGGCTGCGATAGTACCTGTTGTGCCTGCTGGACTAATGTAATATGTGGGCTGGAATAGGTCTTTGTCATTATAATAAGTATGGGTCGGTCCGACTCATATCAACGGAGTCGGGCCAGCCCAATAAGAGATGAAAGCACCGTCGGAACCATAATCTCGCGCTCTTTCCAGTCTCGTGCTCGGTATTGTCCATTTTTGCCTTGTTTTTTTCCTTTTGTGAATATCCGGTACCTACACAGTACAAACACAAAAACAAGCATATTTATGGCATTTTATGTGCGTTTTTGGTCGTTTAGGGTCATTTTATTAGGTAAAAGGTATGTGTAATTAAACACACACCAAAATCCCCCATACTAAGACATTGTCGTGTCCTCACGCAATGCTATAAGTAAGCACTTAGAAAACTAAGAATCTCGATCCCCCTCGACTAATTACCTCGAAAAGTAGCTAAGTGTTCATCGAGGGGAATTAAAGAAATCAATAGCTTCGACAAGCCCCGTTTTTACCATTTTTAAATATTTATACTAACTACCACTAATATTTTTGTATTTTTCCTTTTTTCTCATTTTTTTGTACTTTTCATATTAAGCAACTAACTAACTTATTTGATTTTCATGTGGGATCATAGAACAAGATGCATTTCGATCCGAGAATGCCCCAAAAAGGATAAATTCATCGTTCCCGACTTTTCACCTATCCCAAACCAAGCTTAAAACAAAATCACCATTAATTATGAGTTAAGATGCTAACACTACTCATATTTGCAACTTGTAAACTTTTCACTCCCGACAATTATTATATCTTAAGTGTATGTGCTATTTTGAATTTCAACTTTGGATCAATGTTTTGCAATATTCCATGTTTCACGTTCCACCCGAGAATAATGAGTTTGAAGGCGAGATCATCCCATGTAGCGACTTTCGTCTCGGCACATCCCAACCTTGCGGCTAAGTGACCAGGCTTTTGACACCCCACAGAGACTAGTATCGGGACTCACGGACCTTAGGTTTCAAAGACTCTCAAGTTTCTTGTATATACATAGCTTATAAAATAGAATAGCCAAAGTTCAAAAGCATATTTGAATTTAACAAAAAGAGATCTATTTATTAATTCACACTTAATATTAAACATTTATGCAATTGTAACCCTCGACCTTTTAGAAGACTGCAACATCGGTTGTGAGCCGGCAAGATGCAACAAACTTTTATCTGTCTCGGATTTTTATTCTTACTATGGGCTTCCTTTAGAAGGCTGTAACATCGGTTGTGAGCCGGCAAGATACAACAAACTTTTATCAGCCCACAGTTTATATTTTTTCATTTTTCAACATATAATCATTTTTTTATATAGAGAATACTTCTTTTTGAAAAATCCAAATATAAATTTGAACTAAGGCTAAAGTTTTTTTGCAATATACTACATAAAAATTATTGATTTAAGTTTAATCTCCAAAAGTAGCACGTATATTAATCAGGTTAAGAGCTTATGGGAGAAAAAGCGACAAATTACACACATGAGCTCTTAAGATTTCCAAATAATCCTTGTTTAGCATCCCGCTCATAATTAACACTATCATTTTCGTTCTTCGCGAATATTCGCGAACGCTTAGTCTAAAAGTTAAGGAACAAGCTAGAGCTTAACACGCTCGATCAAGTCAAAATTTACTCTTATTCTACCCAGCATGAAAGTCAAAATTGTGACAAAATACTTATTTTATTTTTGAAAATTTTTGAAAATTTTCATTTTTTGAAATTTTGGTGGTAAAAACAGGATTACGCTAACACAACAGCTGCAGGCACAATCAAATCGAAGATCCCCCCATACTAGAATGAAATATTGTCCTCAATGTTTTACGAAGGGTCTCTACGTAAATTTAAGCTATTTATGAATTATGCTTAAAGATAAACGTTAGTCGATAAGATTAGGATATCGGATTCCCAAATGAATTTGAGGACTTGAAGCTCTTGTGATCGAAGGACAAAACCGCGAGCACGAGAGTCATCACAATCCGGGAAATCCTGGATAATAACCCACAAAACATACAAACATGAAAATGGTAGAGGCGAGCCTCATCACAACAACACACTTATTAGCAAATAAGAAAGAAGATAGAATGGATAAGCATGGGTTGCCACCCACGAAGCGCTTGTTTCTGGTTGATTTTGTTTTTGTAATCGCACTAAACATATTTAGCATTTAATTTGGCCTCACTTTAGAGTAATTTGCCTTTAATGGTCTCAACGATTATTGTGCATTGATGCTTTCCTACTGTAGCGAAGATGCTTATCTCAATTTCAAGTATGTCTACGCCAAACCACAATTGTGTGCTTTCGGGACTTGATACGCTGAAAAAAGTGCCGTCTGGTTGCTCGTAACTTTTCTAAAAGGAAACCACTTTCGCTTTACTAACCTCATAATGCAGCCGCATTAGTATTCTACCTCCAAGGTCTCGGAAGCAAAACGTTAGAGTGTATGACAAATCATCACATAATCAAAAAATGCAGTCTTGTTTAACTCGATATGGGTTTTTCAACTTTTCACATCATGTGTCGAATGCCATCTTGTAGGGCGCATTCGGAATATCAAAAACATACTTGTTACTACAGTAGCTCATGATGCAACAGATCTGCTTTTGAAAGTTAGTAACTTGATTTGGATAGAATCGTGTTTATGTATTTACTCGGCCAAAGGATATGGTGTGTCATAGTTCCTTTTTGTGCGTTGTGCTTACCTTCTTGTTGACTAACTAGGTTCAAAAAATAGATGAGTCATACATCTTACGTGAAAGTGTTTACCATCATCATACTTAGTTGGTAAATTTTCTAACAAATTTTCTAACAAGTATTCAAGAGCTTTGTCTTTGATCAGAAGCAAATTGTTTATCATTCCGCGTTCTTAGTGGTCATAAAATTCTTTAGACCCATATCTAAGATATTTTATGCATTACAAAAAGTGCACCTCACTACTCACATATCTACCCCCCCTCCCCCCCCCCCCTTAACCCCTATATGGCTATGGAAAATGGTCTAGATATAATTGATTATTCTTTCTTGTGCATTACCCAATTATCATCTATTAATTGTGGCACGGTTAAAACCATGTAAAGCTTCCATTCTCCTTTGCAAATACTAGATAGTCCCATCGTATTCGGTGTGATTATTTTAAATGGACCATGGTGTGGAAACTATTTGCTTAGGAAGGGAATTGACCCAAGGACATTCCTCTCCTCTAAGATTAAAACTTTGCAAACATTCCCTTGCAATAGTTAAAGACCGGGTGGGCTAATTACTAGAAACTTCAGGTTGTCATGTTGAGTGCAAAATTTATGGCTATAAGGTTCGGGGTTGTTCAGTACAAACTTAAATGGAAGCTTCGCTTAGAACAATTAGCTCAAATCAACAGACTTTTTGATCACTTTTCTTCATCACGCATTTCGCTATGTTTGTAAAAGTTCCACTTGTACGCTTCCAACCTCTCTACAATTGCCCAACCAATCTTTTCTTAAATGCTATGTTTTTTTTGTTTATTACTTTCTTCATTTGTCAAGGGTTATTATCACACTTAACATAATGCTAATCATTGTTTACCGTACCATTTTTAACGGAGTCAGCGCTTGTTATGACCGTCCAGGACACCAAGAGTTTGCAATATGCCCATCTTAGTGAGCAACACCCTTATTGATCAGGTTCAAACTTTGGAGCAAAGTAATTCCAAACGACCGGAAAGAACGTTTTCCTTGGTTTACTGGGGCTTTCCATTTGGCGTGTCTCTTATCATTCTTTTTTTAATATCTTGACGGGTTTGGCTCAGCAGAATTCCTGATAATCAACACCATGAACGTTTATTGTATCTCATCCTAGAATCAAACATCATTATAAACAACATAAATAAAAGACAAAAAAAACAGAAATATAAGAATAAAAAAAAAAAATCAAAGAAAAAAAATATAATAATTAATAAGTACTTATAACAATATGACGAATGCATAAAATGGTATATGATGCATACATGTTATATATTAACAATAATTATTATAATTGTTAATCCATGTTAATAGTGTACTTTCTTTGGCGTTGTCTCCCAGTAAGAACAATGATTACACTTGCCACATTAGAAAACTTAAGCATAAATTAGACCCTACTTATAACTGAATGAAGAAATCTAGTAGCCAATAACTTAAAGCAAGTGATCAGTAGCCAAAACATAAAAAATGCATATTCAATTATTGATCTATATATATTACTAAAAGCAAAAAATAATAACACACCATATAAATCATAACGATCCATAATGTGTAGGTAAAAAAGACAAAAAAAACTAAAAATTGTACAATATATGAATGGCAACCGGGTAGATTGTTCATATAAGGAGTTCTTAGCTTGTAACCCTAAGGAATATGATGGTAAGGGAGGTGTTGTAGTTCTTACTCGTTGGATTGAGAAAATGGAGTCTGTGCATGATATGAGTGGTTGTAGTATTGACCAAAAAGTAAAATACATTGCTGGTTCATTTGTGGGTAAGGCTTTAACGTGGTGGAACTCTCAGATCCGCACGCTAAGCCGGGAAGTTGCTGTTAGTATGTCATGGAATGACTTTAAGTTTATGATGATACAAGAGTTTTGTCCTAGTAATGAGATGCAAAAGTTGGAATTTGAGTTGTGGAATCACGCCATGGTCAGGGTTGGCCATGCTACGTATACTGATAGGTTTCATGAATTGGCTAGGTTAGTTCCACATTTGGTAACTCCCCAGAGTAGGAAGATTGAGAGGTATGTGTATGGCCTTGCTCCACAAATCCATGAGATGGTAATAGAGCCAAAGACTATACCGAAGGCGGTGCAGATTTCTAGTGCACTGACCGATGAGGCTGTGAGAAATGGATCAATTAAGAAAGTTGAGAAGAGAGGAGATGTGGGGGAATCTAGGAAGGATAAGAGTGGAAGGGATGATAATAAGAGGACTAGGACTGTGAATGCTTTTGCTACTATTATAAACCCTGTAGGAAGAGAGAATACGGGTACTTAGCCCAAGTGTACCACCTGCAACTCCTACCACGCACCCGGAGGGCCTTGTCGCACATGCTTCAACTGTAACCGCCCGGGTCATTTGGCAAAGGATTGTAAAGGTGTGCCAAGAAATGTGAATCCTGTCAATGCTAGAAACCCAACTGTTAGGGAATATTATGAGTGTGGTAGTACTGACCATGTCAGGTCAGCTTATCCTAGATTGAATAGGGCACAAGGACCAGAAGATAATCATCCAAATCAAGTTGCTGCTAATAACGGGGGTCAAGGTCATGGAAACCAAGGGAACCAGACTAGGGGTAGGGCATTCATGTTGGGAGCAGAGGAAGCTCACCAGGATCCGAACATTGTGACAAGTACGTTTACTTTGAACAATCACTTTGCCACTACCTTATTTGACTCTGGTGCCGACTATAGTTTTGTTTCCACTACTTTTATACCTTTGATAGGCTTAGAGCTCAGCGATTTAGGTTTCAAATATGAGATTGAGATAGCTAGCAGGCAGCTAGTATAGATTGATAAGGTTATTAATGGTTGCAAACTAGAAATCAAGGGTCATGTCTTTGACATCGACTTGATACATTTTAGGCATTAGAGTTTTGATGTGATTATAGGCATGGACTGGTTGTCTAAATATAAAGCTGAAAAAATTTGCCATGAGAAGGTAGTGAGGATACCACTACCAGATGGCAAGGTACTTAGAATATTAGGAGAGATACCAGAAGAGAAAGCAAAATTTTTGATGGGTGTTAAGAAATAAGAAGAGATTGTCGTAGTTAGAGATTTTCCTGAGGTATTTTCGAATGATCTAACTGGATTATCGCCTATTCGGCAAATTGAGTTTCGGATTGAGTTAACCCCTGGAGCAACGCCAGTAGCAAAGTCTCCTTATCGTTTGGCACCTTCAGAATTGGAGGAGTTGTCGGGACAACTCAAGGAACTCCAAGACAAAGGTTTCATTCGACCAAGATCATCGCCTTGGGGAGCGCCGGTGTTGTTCGTTAAGAAAAAGGATGGTTCTTTTAGGATGTGCATTGATTATAGAGAATTGAACAAGTTAACTGTTAAGAATCGTTATCCACTTCCTAGAATTGATGATCTATTTGACCAACTACAAGGGTCGCAGTTTTTCTCGAAGATAGATCTTAGGTCTGGATACCATCAGCTGAGAGTACATGAGGATGACATTCCAAAGACTGCGTTTAGAACTCGTTATGGACATTTTGATTTCACTGTAATGCCCTTTGGTCTGACTAATGCACCAGCAATATTTATGGATTTGATGAATAGAGTTTGTAGGCCTTATCTTGATAAGTTTGTGATAGTGTTTATAGACGATATCTTAATCTACTCTAAGACTCAAGAGGAGCATGTAGAACACTTAAGGTTAGTCTTGGAACTGCTCAAAAAGGAGAAATTGTATGCTAAGTTTTCTAAGTGTGAATTCTGGCAAAGAGAAGTGCAATTTCTTGGGCATGTGATAAATGGTAATGGGATTCTTGTAGACCTGATAAGTGTAAAATACACATATTTGTTTATACCAAAAATGACCCTAAATGACCTAAAACAGACTAAAAATGGCAAAGATATGCTTGTTTTTGTGTTTTGTGTATGTAGGTATGGATAAGACAAATATCACAAGAAAACCGCCAAAAACGGGCACGAGAAATGGAAGAGCACAAGAGAAGCCAAAGATTCAAAGCCAAAGCCAGAAAAAGTCAAGTCTTAGTCGAAGAAAGTCAAACCCTGGTCAAACAAAGTCAACCATAAAAAGACAAAAACCCAAAATCACCATTTAAGTCCCCGAAGTTCCAAAAATAACACAAATAGTCCCTTAAACCTTAAATGGGCTTTAAACCCTTAAAATCCTTACCCGGATCCATAACTAAAACCATAAGCCCAAAACAAGGGCCCATTACCCTTTTATATCACTCCAGGGACTTGTTCTGCCAATTTCAAAACTTCACATCACTTCTAACACAAATACAAGGACTGAATTTGCCATAAGCTCAAAGTTTAAAAAGTTTTACCCATTTTCAGTTGAAAATGGCGCCAAAGGCCTTGTTACTGTTCATTCATCTTCTACAAGTTACTCAAGGGTGAAAACAAAGGGCTTTTGTCAATTGAAGGGTAAGAAGGACAATTCATGGGCTAAAATACACATGGGCAGAGTCACACATCATCAAGCTCTCCTCATTGGTCTATTCCCATAAAGAGAGGACACGTTGGCATGATTAAAAGCACAAAAGAAGTGGGTTTTTACTCTACTATCACTCACAGAACAAGTGTAACACCCTCAAATCTGAGTATGCAGCGGAATATTGAATATCCGAGGGCGTTACTTTCTGGGTCAATAGCACAAGATATAAGAACGACCACTAAATGTGACATTTAAAAGATACATTGGATAAACAAATTATTTGTTTATTACATAAGCTCAAGGTTTCAAATTGTTTAACAATAAAGTTAAAGACTTCGACATTTAGCAATTGTTCACATAACAAGTATCATGACTCGAATCTCTATCTTTAACATCCCAAAAGACCTCCAATGTATCACGGCATCTCATGCCTTATTGACCTAAAAAACATGCTTTAAAACGTCAACATA
>BQNB010079142.1:0-30336 GCA_026074375.1 Tanacetum coccineum
TTGACGTTCCCATAAATGTTGTCAGGAAGTCCACTGATGTACTTGTCAACCTTCTCGGTTTTGTTGGCAACAAACTTGGTACATATCAGGGTTAGTTCTTGGAAACGTTCGGTGTATTCTTGATCTCACCCTGCGGACAATACTTGTCCGTCATCTTTTTCTTGAGTACTTCCCAAGTCATTGCATATGCCTCAGGACCTAAGGTTCTTATCTGACCATTCCACCAAGTCAAAGCAGCACCTAACAGAGTGCAGGTGGCAAACTTTACTTGATTCTCAATAGCACAACCACTGATATTGAAAACTGACTCTATCTTCTCAATCCACCGAGTCAAACCGACCACGCCTTCAGTCCCTTTGAAGTTTAAAGGTTGACACTTTATGAAGTCAGCGTAAAAACAAGGACGCGCAGTTTGCACGTTCCTTCGGTTATCCTCGTGCGAACTGTGGCTTCCATCTCCATTGGTGGAGTTTCGCAAAAGAGCTTGGTCAATCATTGCTTGGATGGATTCTGGAGTCATGTTGTTTGGGTTGGTGTTGTTAACAGGGGTATTTGGTCCTCTTCTGGTCGTAGGTGCCATGATTTGTCTAGATCACAAAATACAAAATATGACGGAATATAATAATGTACAGATGAGATATCAACACAAGAGAGGTATATAGTACAAAATAACACATCCATTTCATTGATAACTTTGAAAATTTTACATGAAATAGTTGTCGGAGTACACATGATACAATACAAAAGATCTAAGGCTATGCTAGTGGGGAAAACCCCTAATACTTAACATGCTTGTACAATGACCTAGCAAGATACAAATAACATAAATCACTAGATGTGACTGTCAGCATCCCCAGAAGCATCCTGGTGATCTAGAATCCTAGCCTCTGGTCCTGGCTGTCTAGCTCTCCTCTGCTGCTCTCGCAGTGCTAACAACTCGGCCTGCATGTCGCTCATCTCTCGCCTCATATCTCTAATGACTCGGAGAGTCTCTACCATCTGGTCCTGACGCCTACGGTCAGTCTCCCGAAGTGCTGCTAACTCAGCCTGCTGCATCTGAAAACGAGTCTCATGTACCTGATGTTGTGTCTGAATGAGAGTACTCTGCAGCTGTAGCTGTGTCTGATGAGCCTGGAGATGGGTCTCGTGTGCATACACATGATCACGATGGGTCTGAAGCTCCTGATGAGTCGCCTGACTCAATCCTATCGAGTGAGCCCAAGCTTCTCGGGAAGCATAGGTCTCTTCTTCCACCATCCATACTATCTCCTAGAGAGTCATCCTATCCCCCATAAGTAAATCGACCCGCTGCGAGTCCATATCGACTCGCTGTGATATACGAGACCTACTATCCTGAGCATCCTTTAGTAAAGCATACAAGTCTTGTGTATCATGCTCATGGAGCTCAGCAAGCTCTGTGACTCTAGTATTGACCTCTCCCACGGTCATAGGTGCTATCTCAGGAACTGCCTCTGCCGGATCTACCCAAGTATCCCTAATCCCGTACCCAACATCTCTAATCCCCTGTCGCCTCTCTTCAGCATCTACCGTGCTGACAAATCCATAATCTATCCCCCGACCTCTGATAGGTCTAGCAGTAGAACTCTCTCCAACCTCATATCGGGAGCCTAGAGTGGACAAATACAACCTCTTGCGGGGAGGCTGCTCAGACTCGGGAATGTCGTCCCTACGGTCAACAGGTGGTGGTATGTATAGAGATGGTGGTAGTGGTGGTAGTAGAGGTGATGGTAATGCGGCAGTAACTGCGTCAATGAGAGCCTGAGTGGATGCTATCCTGAGTGTCTGGATTTGGGTTGGACACCCAGATGATGGTAGTAAAGGTGATGAATGTGCAGGTGGAGCTGTGCACCTAGCAAGGCGCTCTCCTGCAGAGGGTGGTGATAGTGAGATAGGTGGTGATGGTGATGGAGTAGTCATGGCCAGAAGTCTCTCAACCTCGGCCTCTGGTGGAAAGGATACGGAAGTTTAAGGCCGGACGGTAATCCTAGCCCCAATAGTAATGTCAGTGGAGGGTGGTGGTATAACAGGCTTTGTTCCCTCAGATGGGAAAACAAGCTCATCAACAGGTACGACAATAGCAGAGTCGGTTGGAGCTAAGTGCTCATCCTCTTCCTCTTCCTCGTCCTCATCATCCTCATCCTCATCATTGGCGTCATCCCTAGATGAATCGCCGTCATCATCATCTCTATCATCTCCCCCGTCCATAGGATAGTCAACCGGACCATCCTCTGTCTCATCATCCTCGTACTCCTCTGGATCCTCCTCGGGATCCGACTCAGTAACATATCCGGGTGACTCAGAACAAAAGGTAATGGCTGCTCCTCAGCTGGAAACTCTCACATCCCCAATTGTATATACTTATGGATATAAAGGCTCTGCACATAGTCAGGATCATGTGGCCTAATACGAACATAGGCCTCACGCTCATCCTCTCCTGAGGAACTGGCGGTGTGGTGGATCCTCTGGCCTGGTATGTAATCCGTATGAGGTGAGGCACTGGCTGTATCGGGAGTTCAGTCGTATCCATAATACGATGACACCGTGGATGCCTCCCACAAATACCATCCTCACATCGAGTCTACCCTAGAAGGCTCTTACGTCTCAGAGTCGGTGTAAACCGCAGATGTCGCAGAGGACATGACTACTGCAAAAAGAAAAAACAACCTATATAAAGTTAAGAGACTTAAAGGATAGATCGTATGAAAATGTCTATAAGCTTTAATTATAAGAGTCTTATAGTAATATACGTAATATCATTTATCTACACGTATATCAATCAATCATGTAAGCACTTAGTAACTACTAATGCTAAAACAATGCATGTCATGTAAGCATATATCCTGGATGCATACAAGTAATGTATGTATGTCCCTCGCAAATCCCATTTGTGAAAACAGTGTTTGAAAATGGTTTTAGAGTCAGACAAAAACTTTTTGACCTGGATTCTGGTATAACCTTTTGCTCTGATACCAATCTGTAACACCCTAAAATCTAGGTTGCAACGGAATGTTGAATATCCGGGGGTTAATAGACAAAGAAGTTACTATACTTTTCCAAAAAGTTCGCCTAAGTTACTCAACTTTCATTTTGTTCACTTGGGTTACTGAACTTTTGATAAACATACACCCCCATAATTTCAATGTTAATCCAAGCAACCTGGACGTATATAGTTTAGGAGTTTAAGTAACATAAAAATGCCAAGTTTTAATACAAGTTCAATGATGTTTACTAATATTTTTTGTAAAGTTAGAGTACCCCAAATTGTACATTTTCATAAGTTTATAACCTAAGTGAACAAAAAAAGTTGAGTAACTTAGGCGAACCTTTTTTAGAAAAGTATAGTAACTTACTTGTATAAAACCCATAACCCGGGCTTACTTCATAGTTTCAATACACAAGATATAGAAACAACCATAAACGTGTCCGTTAAAAAAAAATACATTGGATAACAAAACAAAATACTTGTCTTGTTTACATAAGCCCATGCCTTCAAATATGTCAACAATAAAATAAAGATTTTGGATTATAACAAGTGTCCCCAAAAATGTAATATGAAACCCCAAAACTTCTTGTTGACTCTTTCAATATGAATTGACTCGCCAATGTAATCATCGCCCCTCAATGCTTATTTACACAGAAAAACTTGCTTAAAACGTCAACAAAAAGTTGGTGAATTCAATAGGTTATGTAAATCAATTGAGGACCACAAGATTTCTAAATGAATGATTAAAGCAACAATGCAAAATCATAAAAAGTGATTACGTGTTTTCCCTACGCACTTGACACCGAAGCTTGACACGTATGAATTGCAAATAAATGACCAATAATTGCCCCGTGAATGCGATGTTCTAACCCGGAACATCCCCAAATGTCGACATGAATAACTGTTCATTCCCGATATAGCTAATCACACCGAACAGGATTGTCATCCCAAATAGATCTATCTATACATTCGCGCTCACAATCCCAGTAATTGAACAGTTCATGATAATGGCTCAGTGGTTAACGCTACTTAGGCCAAACACGAAATCATAGTATAAAATGTGGCACTTGCGTCCAATTAGTAAAAGCAAAGCATTTTCTCATCCCCAAAGATGTAAAACATTTAAATAATTGTAAAACATGGGCTACTGAACTCACCTTAAATGTAGTCCCCTCGAATGATAAAATATAAATCCAAGTAAGCAATAAATCATACCGGTCAAATACCTAAGTAACATACGGCCATCTTTAGTCTACAAATTAGGCTAACGACTCCAATGATAAACTACAATAAATTTTGCTATTTATATATATGATAACACTTGTGTGGTGGTGTACGCGTTTAATGTATTTGAAATTGTTTGTAATTAGGATGGCTCTTGGGAAACGTATAAACTTTGTTAATAAATATTCTTATTTATTAAGTCGTGGTTAAAACCGAATATATTGTAACTCGTGTTGTTCGTTAGGTATTTATAAAATCACCTTTGTTTACAAAACACCCTTAAGTTTCTTAATTACACTTTTAGTCCTCTAACTATCCAAAGTTTCACTTTAGGTCCTTATAGTTTCACATCAGCCCCTTAACTTTCAGAATATTCAAAATAGCCCCTAGACTTATTAAAGTCCAAAAATGACAATTTTAACTCTATAGTTTTGCAGAATGACACTATATTAGCCCCCTTACTTGTAAAAATCAAATATTAACGTCCGATTAAAATCTACCAAGTATCATTAAGATTCAATAAGTCCCCTTAAGCTGTATAAGCTGCCTAAGCTTATAAATAAGCTTTAACGAGCTTATTTTGGTGCTAATGGGCCTTATTAGGCCCGTTAAGGTCCAATAAGCGTTTTAAAGGTCCGATATAGTTTTAAAAGGCACAATTGTTTTCATTACTCATTTAAGTTGGTAAGCTGAAAATAAGCTCGGGAGAAAGATAAAGAAAAATAAAATTAATCGAAATGCCAACGGGGGGATGCAAAGTTAGGGGGGTTAGTATGGGTGGTATTTGGGTTTTTTTGTTTTGGTTTTTGTTGGTGTTGGGGTTGTGTTTGTGTGGTGTTTGGGGTTTGGTGGGAGGGTGGGTGGGTGGGGGGGGGGGGGAAACAAAAAAAAAAACCCCCAAAAACCAACCTTCATCCCAACCCAGACTACGCCGTTTACCCCCCACCCCATCAACATGAGAAAATGGCAAAACTCTCAACAAAATGTCACTATCTCCCCAACCTACCACCCGCATATATACAAAGTACCATTAAGGAGGTATTTTAACATACTTCAATCCGCAATAAGACACTTATTAGAACTGTTAACCATAACATCAAAATCACTACTGACATCTGCACATATATGCATATAATGTCCAACAAGAACCCGAATACATTCTAATGGGTATTCGACTAGGTCCCATTAGGGTCCGATAACTCAAATTTGGGTCCATTAATGTCCATCCTAGCATATGTGAGTTATCTCAATAAGCTTCTTTGAGCTTAATTGTGCTTCTGGCTCGACATAGACTCGATTAAAACTAGAGAGCCCAATAAAGGGATCGTATTTGGTTTTTACAGAGGCAATGCAAATCCCAAGTCATTTTTAATACTCATTCCTAGCCCAATAGAATAACATGTATTGCATTAATAAAAGCCGTAGCATATATCGTACGATGCACGCTGGGCCTGTTAGGCTCCACAGTAGGCTGCCAAGCCAACGTGACCCGAACTAAGCCTTTGAGTTGCTAAATGATTCCTAGGTCTCGACTACCATGTTGGCATTTCATTAATGTTTTATGATCGTATATTCATTCATGCACTCGATTAATATGTCGTTGCATGAGTTCTCAGCGCAAAGGTTTCGATACCAACAAAAGATTATTGGATACTTTATGCTCGTCCATATTACGATTTCCATAAATCTTGGGTGCACATTTATTAGCAACAGTATTATCATAAAACAGACCCTAACCTGCTCAATTATACACATGCAAGTAACACATCCTTATACAATACAAGTTAATCCACCACCCCACTTCCCAAAATTTTTAACTTATGAGAGAGCGTTAATCATGCATGATCTCACGTCCAAGAGTGTATCTAACCCGCCATATTATCGACAATAGGTAACATATAATACAGATAAAGACAACAAAAATGACATATAAAGAACTCTAGTACCGACTTACAAAGGGTACCTAGTTTCCATGGTTGTTATATTAGACGTAAACTCTACTCGAATACCCCAAACGAAGATAAGCTAAAGCTCCAAGCTTAAAAACCGAAACCCTACTCTTCTTTCATTCTTAAAATCCTAGCTTGATCTTTAAGGCATCCTTGTGTTCTTAGAACAATTGAGGGTTAAATGTAGTTCATGTAGTTAATGCCGAATGGGATTAATGGAGTAAAACGGAAGTTTTTATCCTTGAGAGAGTTATAAGAGTTTAGAAGTGATTAAGGAAACCTAGCGGTGTCTTAATTATCAGATTATAAGCTAGATAACTCTCTTGGTTCTCCCTATTGCCTAGAACGAATAGTTGATGTGGTTTAGGAGGGATTAGTTCTTACAACATGGTTTTAGGTATAAACACAAGTACATGACTTAATTAGCAAGATGTTGTACAAGATTCACCTAAGATATGAAATGATATGGTTTGTGTGCTCCTTTCCTTGTTAACCGCGGCACAAAAGGGATCAAAAGGGAGAATTGGTTATTAACCAATGGATAAATAGCCATTAGGAGACCATTAGGACATGGATGTACTAGTACTTGTTAAGATCAAAGGATTTTAGAGAGGATATGTGGGTTGTTTTAAGCAGAAAGAATGAGTGCAAAAGGTGAGAAAAATATTGGGGAATAGTCCAGTATTTATAGGACAAAAAAGAGGAGCGGGGTCTATGGCCGGCCCCCTTAAATAGGGTGTCGGCCCCCTTAAAATTAAGGGGGCCTCCCATGTAATTAAGGGGGACGCCCCTTATTCAGACGCTCTCTTTTTGTCCTATTCAGGGGAGGTGTTTACTGGACCATTTGTAGCCGTTTTAGGTCCGAAAATTTGAAATTCAAAATGTTTATTTTGAATAAAATATTTCTTTTAAATGTAAAAAATGTTTTGTGATGTTTATAAAAAGTTTACAACATTTTATAAAAGTTTCTTTTGATCATAAAATGCATCAAGCATTTGTTTATTCATACCTTGGAGTGATATAAGTTTGAAATGAATATTTACTACTAAATACTTGTTTACGCTTAATTTTACATTGAACGTTTTTATATTTTATGATTATCAAAACGTAAAGATGTGAAAAAATATTATTAATGTTTTTAGGCATTATATTTTATCAACAATGACATAATTAAGCATCCTTGTTTTATGTATATTTAGTTGTTTCATGCATATATATACATTTGTTTCATGCATATCTATATATTCACATGCATAGGACTTGCTGCAAATTGTTCACCAAACACAACCTTTCTCACAAAAATTTTGAAAATCAAAATTTGGGCGTTTGAAAAGTATCAGATAGGCGGCCCTTTTAGCTCATAAGGGCGGTCCCCTTATCAATAAGGGGGCCAGCACTGTAACACCCCCAAAATGGGTCGCAGCGGAATAAGGATCCGGGGCATGTTACTTCAAGATCAACAGCACAAGATATATATAAGAACGACACAAAAGTCGTTTAGATTGATACATTGGATTTAAATAAAAGACATATTACAAAAGCTTATAGCTTTACTTGTTCTTTGTTTCATATTACAAAAGACAACATAGATTTCCCAAAACATGATACACATAAGTCTTTAACAGTACAATCCAAAACATAATCCAATGCATCCTTGGCATCTCGTGCCTAATGACCTCCTGAAAACATTGCTTAAAACGTCAACAAAATTGTTGGTGAATTCATAGGTTTATGTATTTAAATTATGCAGGACCGCAAGACTTTCCCGTGATGTTACAACATATGCCAACAATCACAAAACCAGATTACTGTTGCACTAAGCTCATGACACCGAAGCTCAACCTATATTTGCTATTTTAGCAGTTATTTTGCCCGTACAGATGTTGTAACCCGCAACATCCAAGTCCGACATGGTCAACGTTCGTTCCCAGTGATAGCTAATCACCCAAACGGGGAGGTTAATCCCAATAGATCTATTTATATCATTCGCGCTCACATAATGTAATTCACAACTACATCTATGCAATTAACAGTTCATGAATAATGGGCTCAGGAGGGTTATCGCTACTTAGGCAACACATAATCAATATACTTTCAACACTTGCGTCCAATTTATAAAACAAAGCATGTTCTCACCCCAAATAATAATAAATCAGTAAAACTGTAAAAAGTGGGGCTATGAACTCACCTTGAGTACAGATAGCTCAATTAATCTCAGATAAAACGTCACACAAGACGATAAATGCAACCTATTTAAATTAAGGCTGTATAAGTACTGAGTACTTTTAATTAACAACACTGAATATAATCTTATAGTTGTTACATCGTACTATCGTTCGGGCTATCATAAATAAAGAGGTCATGACATGACGTACGAGGAGTTTAGGACACTTTAAATCGTAAATCCAACAACTCATCGATACGCCATCCGAAGAGGCCTCATTATGAAACTCCCTAGTAATATAGCACTTTGATAACCACTCAATATTCTATATAGCATAATCACCGACTAATCGTTTTAGTAAAATAATATTTATAAGGTGAAATCGTTTATAAATATACTTTTCGTAAAAATGACCTAACTTGGTCGTTTTAAACTTTGGACGATTTAAACCTTGCTCGCGTTTCTCAGCGTCCACGTCTTCGTAGTAAGACGAGCGATCAAAATATTACATTTTCAAGTTTTTAAAATTCTGTGATGAATAGTAAAATTACTGTTCACAACAGCTCATTTGTCGTTTTAGGGTTTTAATTAGCGTAAACTTGTATTCGCGATAACTTATTCGTTTTAACTCCGATTTTAGTGATTCCTTCGAGTACGTTCACGTTATTAAAAGATTTATAATATCTCACAAATTTATCCACTGATGAATAGTGATTTTTACTGTTCATAGTTTATAAAATTACTTTTATAAACTTTAATTATCGAAAACGTCGTAGTTTATTCGTTATAGTTCCGTTTTTAACGATTCTTGCGTGTACGATCTCGTAATCAAAAGTTATATCATATTTTAGAGGTTTTAAAAGTAAAAGTTGCTGTAATGAATAGTAACTTTTTATAAAAATAGTTTTATAAAGTTTTTATTTATAGTCTAAACCTTCGTTTTTTTAACGTATCTTTTTCGTTATAATCGGGTGTTCAAGTTTCATATCATTATGGAATCGTCACGAAGGCGTAAATATTTTATAAAATATCATCACCTACTGTCTAAGTTCGAATTTTAAACAGCCCATATGTATTCATGTATGTTTCTTTATAAAAACCTTGTTTTTATGTATTATTAACTTAGTTATATTATAAAAACTCTTATAACCATATTTTACATATGTGGCACTTATAATAAAGTCCTAATATCATCCCTAAGTCCATATAATTTCATTGTAACAAGTTCAACCCTTTTACTTTCATTATTTTCACAAGTGAAGTTTAAGAAACATTATAAAACCCTAATTAGCCTTTAAACATGTTTATACTTAAACTATAAGTTAACATATTTTTATATTTACTTTTCCATGATATTTATAACATTAGACAAGAAATAAAGTTGTAAAAATGATAACACAAATAAAAATCCATTTTTATACATTTAAATAGTCATTATGGAGGATTATGGCTAGATTTAACAGAAATACATAAAATCATAAGAAAGAAAAGTATGAAGGATTTTAAGAAAATCACCTAGTGATGAGATGTAAGAGATGTTAAATGAGTTCTAAACCCGTGTTTAGATTCAAAAATAAAGCTTCCAAGCTTATAACCCAAGATTAGGTTTTCAAAACCCTAATCTTTCCTTTTTCTTCTTATTACTTGAAAATGATGAACCAATGCTTCCCAACACCTTAGAATACCTTAAGTATGTTGTGTAAAGGGTTGTATGATTTTACAAAATCAAAGTATGGATTTGTTTTAGAGGCCAATTGTTTGCCGGTGAAGTTTTGTGATGAAGAAAAAAAGAGAGAAAGAAAATGAAGTTTTATGTTAAGTGTAAGAGTTGTAAAACATTAGCCATGCATGCATGCTAATTATATAGTATAAATATCTTGTTAACATAACCCTAATTTTACTTTTCAACCCTAGTTAATTTGTAAGAGCATGACAAGTTGGAAAAATGTGTAAGACTTACTTTATGTAAATATCTAGATATTATGTTAAGTGATGACTATTGTTCTCATCCTCTAAATTTCGGCATAATATGTATATATATAATGTTATTTTAATTATTTTGAGTATTGGGTATAATCGTGGGTATTCGTTTAGGCGTAGTTAGGTTTTAGAACTTCCGGGTATGCCTAAACGTATTTTATTATGAAACGTAAGCATTTTACGTAGCCGATAAAAATAAGATGAACAAAGTCATTAATTATCCTCATAATAATCATATAACACTTGCTTGATGCAAACATTTAATCGTTTAATGCCCGTTTACATTGTATGATCATTTTCAGTTTACGCGATTTAACTTAACGTTTACGGTTTAAGAGTAAACGCGTAAAACCCTAAAAATAAATTATGAATTACATAATGTCATACAATGACCTAAAATACGAGGTGTTATAAGCACTATAGATAAGGGGGCCGGCCTACATGCTCACGAGTTTTACTTTTTCTTTCTGCTTTTTGACCCTCTTTTACTTAGCCTTGGCTATCCTTACCTAGAAAACACGAACATTATTTAGAAATGCTTAAACTAACTCAAATTCATACCACTTCTAAACCATTCCCATTTAATAAATTGCCTACCATTTTTCACTACCAATTCATCATCTTCTTCATTTATCATCAACCACCATTACCTCCATGGCATCCACTAAAGCTTCCACTTCCGAACCTTCCAAAAGACCAAAAATCAACATCAATCCACCAAAACAATTATTCATTGACCTCACTCATGATGACACCAAAAATCCTTCCCTAAAATACCAAGTCTCATCACCAAGTGCCCCAAATGCACCCTTAAAAACTCCATCCACCATGGCCACTTCTTCATCCTCCATTGCCTCTAAACTCTAATCACCAACCTCTTCCACATCACCATCAACCAGTGGCTACTTGAACTCACCACTTTCTCCTCCTCCAAGAGTACCTCCACCACCTCCAACTCAAGAAAGTAAACACATGGAGATCACTCTTACTCTTTCTCCAATTACTCTACTCGACATTCAATTCAATACTCCATCACCTCCACCACCTCTCTTTGGTCATCCCATTCCATGAAACCTTCTTGAAGCACATGGAGATTCATGCTTATGTTGCATTTACAACTGAACACTCATCTTTGGCTTGAGGGATGAACTTCAATACATGTTTTCTTACATTGAACACATGCTTTCACAACCAACACCACCATTTTCACCACCACCACCATCAATTTCTCCAAACTAAACATACTTTATGTTTAGTCACTCATGCTTCAAATAATTTTTAAGCTAACCTTTTGCAAGCAAGTCCTATGGCAACCTAGGAAAATTAGGACTTTTGTAGTTTTTATTCATGTATGATGTGTTATTATTCCTTAAGCATGATATTTCCTTTTAATGCACGCTAGTTGTATGATTGTGTGGTACATACAAGTTTTATGTTGAATGAATGGACTTTTATTCTATGCGTTTAAATATGCAATTAGTACATTAGTTAGTTGTCTCCCATATGAATTTATATAGTTGAGTTTAATTGGTTGATATTTGTGATGATTGGCTAACACAAATTTATTGTCACCTTGTTTAAATATTTTCATAACATTGCTATATGTTAGAAACATTGGTTTTGTTCCTCTAACTTGTTTTTGTAGCCAAGTTACCATAGCTCGATTCCTTGGTGCCCTCGAACGAGGGGGAGCACACATCAAGGGGAGCGTTTATTCCGTCGATTTTACGCATATTCATCGACGAAGCATTTTTGATTCTACAAAAAGGTGGAGAAATGGAAATAAAACTCACTAAATACTTTTTTAAAAACAATTTTACATTTAATGAGTTTAGATTTTGTAATCATCAAAAAAGGGGAGATTGTTGATAGAAATAAAGCCTAAAAACGTTATTAATATTTCTCAACTTCTCTACGTTTTGATAATCACAAAATTTAAAAATGCTCAATGTAAAATTAAACGTAAACAAGTAATTAGTCGTAAATTTTCATTTTGAAAATTTAATCACTTAAAGGTATGAATAAATAAATGCTTAATGCATTTTATGATCAAAGGAATTTTTATTCAACCTCACATTTTTGTTATAAAATATAAAAAACATTTTTATAAACTTATACAAAACATTCTTACATTTATAAGAAATGTTTTATTCAAAATAAATGTTTTGAATTCAAATTTTCCACCTAAAACGGATATATTTGATCCGGGAAACACCTCCCTTGGAAAAGACAAAAAAGGGAGCGTTTGGCCTTGGGCGGCCCTCTTAAAGGTAAGGGCGGCCCCCTTAGTGATAAGGGGGTCGAAACATGAGCTAAGGGGGCCGTCCAGTCCAAAACGCTCCTAGCTTTGCCTATAAATAGCAGACTGTTCCCAACTAATTTGTCACCTTTTGCACACATCTTCTTTCTGTTCTAAAATCAGTTTACATTCATTTCCATTCCTTTGATCATTTAATTCTAAGTATTTGTTTTCATGTGATCCAAGCTTAGATCCTCAAGTGCAAGAGAAGAATACTTCCTACCATCAAGTTATGAAGTATTATAGCTTAGTTCGTGTTCTCGTAATGTAGTTACGATTATGTTATAATTTGTAAATCATTTGTGCATCTTGTGTAATTGTGTGTGATAGTTAGATCGTGGTGATCATAGAGAGTATCGTTAGATCGTGGTGATCGTTGAGAGAATAGTTAGATCGGGGTGCTCGTGTTAGTGCTTAGGTAAAGTGATCTTGTGTTAGTGCGGTTAGTATTTTAGTCCTCAAAATACAAAGTGTGTGGTAGATTGATTCTAGCTAAGATTAGAACTCGACATTTGGCTTAGTGTCGGAAATTGGTGTAAGCTACTTGTGTACGGATTTCTTCACCTAAAGGGAGTTTGTTGACATAGTTAAGAGAACTCTCGAGTTGGGTACTCGGGGAGTGGATTAGGGCGAAGAGGAGCTTTGTTACCGAACCACTATAAATCCTTGTGTTGTGGTTTAATCTTTCTAACTCTTATCTCTTGTCTTACATACTTATTTATCTTGTTATTATTCATTTACTTAGTTAAATTGTTCATATTGTGTGTACGTTGAGATCACATAAAATCAAATCTATAAGTTTTTACAAACAAACAATATATTAAATTAAAAAGCGGTAAACTATTTAACCCCTCCCCCCCCCCCCTTCTAGTTTGCCACACTAGCATCAATACCTCCTCAATAAAAGAACACATCAATTTTCTTTTGATAATTCCTTTTGTTTTAATAAAAAATAATTTAACATTTTAGCAATTCTTTTTAATAATAGCCTCGTCACTAAAACCTTCAACCCTTACATTAACCGTACAAGAATTGCACTCAAACCCTATAGCTACACTTTTGATAGTGAAAGATAGCTAAAGAACCTTCAACCGGTATATCGATCATATACAAATCCTATAGCTAGACTTCACTCTTGATAGTGATGATTAGTTTTACAACCTTCAAATCCTATATCAATCATACCGAAACCTCGCAAGACACACTTCTACCTTACACTCAAACTTCATAACTATTCTTTACTTTTTTAGTGATAACTAGTTTGAGAGACTTCAATCCTACAACCGTTATACTCATAGTCTATCACTATATAACAAAACCCTTTACCCGTTCAATGATCTCTAATAACAAAACCACCATGAATAATTCATCCAACTCTTCTTTAACTCACATTAAAAGTAAAACCACCTGAATTCGTTTTAGCTCACCTATTTACATCAATCTTGTTTCTAGTGAAGACAATATTGACATGAAGAACAACATCACATCCCCCAAAGACACATTTACCAACAAATGTTGGTCCTCTCTTACAAACTCGTATACCAATGAAATCATGGAAGAACTACCACCTCTTAACAGTTTGTATGTTATCATCATGGATGAACTACCACCTTGCTTCGCACATCCACCGCCTCTTGATGAGATACTACCACCTTTATTCGTCAACATTAACAACCAAAAAAACAACCAACAAAACTAGGATCATAAATTTATCATTCTTTCACAATTAAAATAATGCACTTATCACATTAGGATCACATGCATATTTTTTTAACATACCATGCATATTATTGTTAGTGCAAATGATATATTAATCTAAATCGTCTTCATCAACCTTAGCTTAACACCTCCCCTATTGATTCCCGCTCACTTTTTCCCTTTATTTCATTATATGGTGTCTTTTGCATTCACATCAAGGCACATATCATTTTCATCTACTTTTTTAACTCCTTTCGAGTATATATTTTGTCATGTCTCGTCAAGACATTAATGACATTTGTCTACCTCTAAACGACATAACAACTTTTCTTCTAAGAACATCCCAAACAAGAAAAGCACACATAATGCTTAACAAATAGACATTGAGGATTTAGGAATCTCTCAATGTAACCATTCGTGAAAGTCTGTCTGAATCCAAATCATCATCTTTGGTAAATGATAATGTCATGATGTTAGAACTACCTTTCCCAATGACAACTTGGAAGAAATCATTCTCGTAACTTTTTGTGTCAATCAATGAACGAATTTAGCTCTTGTTGGTGTGATTGGTTGAACAATTATACCAAAAGATGTCGATCGGGTTGTGAACCTCGACCGTCTTTGAATAGCAATATGCATTCATATTTTATTTGTCACTTAACTTTCTTAGTCTTTTTTCTTTGGTTTTATCCTTTTGGCATACTTTCAACATGTGTCTAACCTATAACATATTTTAATATACTCACATACTTCATGGAACTCATTTTTTTACTTCCCTCCAATATACTTATACTTCCTAAGAAGCTACGTTCAACCTAGTTTAATCCTTTCATGTCTTGCTTTGTGTATTATATCCCTATAATGTTGCTCATATTCTTTTATATATTTTGTTGCATGAAACTAACCTTTGATGTAGGCTAAGCCTTTGTAACATATCTGATCCATGAATTCGCTAGAGTCAGTATACAAAGGGATGTAATAATCATAGGGGAGAAATGAGCTAGGGGTGATAGGAATATTCTGAGACGATAGGGATGATAGGAGCAAGACTTCACTTAGGATGATGCAAGCTCGCCTTTTACAAAGGAAGGGGTTATAGAAATGAAAAGAAGGAGGTGTAGTAGAAATCTCGTCTATTGATGTAGAACGCTCGGAGTGCTCGCCTTTTTGTTTCAACAAAAGGGGGAGAAGGAGCGTAAACGAGTAACTTTTACACTTTACTATGAGTTACAGTTTACATATTTTGTCATCATCAAAAAGGGAGAGATTGTTAGTTCAAATATTATGATATATAATTTATACAGTCTCTTTGTCTTTTGGTGATGACAAACATGTAACTTGTAATAGATAACGTAAAGTGCGCAAGTTACTCGTAACCACAAATCATCAAAGCATATATACATCAACATATTTCGACGTCTCAAGTATGCTACAACATAGGTTTGAATATGTTTATTATGTTGCATTATGATTAAAACATTTAACAAACCATAGAAAATGCCAAAATAATATTTTGGTGTCACTATGTAAAAGTTGACGTAACAATTTTATGTAGACATACGTTTCCATTTGACGTAAATCATTTAAGGTAAAAAGAAAAATATACCACAATACTTGATTTACGATCAAATAATTTTTTTTCATACACGTTACATATTAACACGGTCTATTTTAATGCGTACAAAACATTTTTACAAAAGATAAATTACAAATTATTTTTGTATAAGTAAAAAATGTTTTAATAAAATATAAATTTGGAATTTGAATTAGGCTTCTAAAAACTCAATCTTGTAAGATTATACAAGATTTAGTTAAGATTTACAAGCAACCACAAAAGATAAAACAAATGAGTTGTCAGAATGGGGACGGTTCCCTTAATTCAGACGGTTCCCTTAATTATTAAAGGAACCGTCGGGGCGAGTCTAGTATTTTTTTTTTCTTATAAATAGTAGCTCATTTACACACTTCAAATAACAATTTTTTCACACATTTAAAGCAGATTCTCTGCCATGTTTTTATACCCTTAAAACCATAATAAACCATTGATCATGATGCTTCTAACTCTAAGCATATTTTTACTTAAAGATCCATCCATGCAAGCTTAGAGATCTTGTCATCCACATCCACCTCAAGCCTACTTGCACATGTAGATCTATCACAACAAGCTTCTCATCTTCATTTTAATCAACAACATCATGCTTAGTGATCTTGATGTTTAGATTAAGCATTTATATCCAGTTGACACTTATATCTTAGATCATCATTATACATCACCATGTATTATAACTATATAACAAACTAGAGATTAGATGGTTTATGTGTTTAGGCATTAAAACATAAGGTTTGTTATGTTGGGCCACAAAACATAACGGGTTTGGTTGTACCTGAAGAAGGACTCGAAATTTAGCTTAGTGTCGGAAAATATTGTAATAGGCGTAAGGGTTTGTTATGTTAGGCCATAAACATAACGGGTTTGGTTGTACCCAAAGAAAGACTTGACATTTAGCTCAGTGTAGAAAAATATTGTAAGCGACGTTGTAAGATTTTCTCCATCGGGAAAGGAGCTTGTTGACTAAAAAGGTAATTCTCGAGTTGGAGGAGGGCGAAGAGGAGCTTACTATAAATCATCGTGTTCGGTTTGCGTTTTTTTTTTACTTATCGTTTTACGTTTATATTTGCATTTATTGTTTTACACTTATATTTGCATTATGCTTATGTTTGTGTGGTTTGTTGTTTATATTGTGTTGATTATGTTTGTGTCGTGGCTTGGTGTTTATATAGTGTTTATGTCTATATTGTTGTGACATGCTTTACTTAAGGTTCTCTACTATATATAGTTGTTGTAGAACTATTATTGATACTTTCATATTGCATCACACTTGATTGGTTATTTGATACAAAAGATTTAAGTTTTTAAACGGAAACGTATTAACCCCACCCCCCACCCCCTTCTACATTTCCACAATATAGACCAAAATGATTATCTAATGTTAGAGTAAGGGGAGTGGAAGAAATTGAGATGTATAGTCTATATGATGCTTACAAGGAACTATTATGTGACAAGTAAACCGTTATCTAATCTTTTGTTTGTAACAAAAAATTTCCTAGCAAGCTTCTTAAAAAAATCTACATTGATTTCTCACATCCTCCTTGGCCCGATATTAATGTATCCATAATATATATTGAGCATAATCTAAATACAAAATAGACAATGTCTCAGGTTACGCATTTGTTGGATTGTGCAACCCTTTTACGACAGGTTTGTTTAGTGTCCCTAACGTAAGATGTCAGTTCTTTGTGTTCTTTAATAGTGTAAGGTTTCATAAACATAACCCCAAAAAGACTGTTAGTTGGTAAACTCTTTGGGGTTTTCTATATAGGAAGAGTTTTGGGGTTTTAGCTATGCCATGTATACATAAACTGTCACGCGAGATGCTTACGTTTTGTTATTTTTTGTTGTAATACATTCTACAATAAACGTTCAATTTTTTTCAATGTTTGTAGATGAACTCAGCAGCGAGATGGGATAAGGTCATTAATGGAATCAAATTGGGTCCATCTGGCAGCCAACTGTTATACCACAAAGCCCATGCTAAAAAGAATAGTTAAACTTTTTTTTTACCACAAAGCCCCTCAAGTTTTTACTATTTACCACTTTTTGTATACTATTTTCGTCTCACTTTTATTGTTCTCTTTTGACTTTTTGAAGTCTTTATTTTTCAACTTTGATCTTTAATATTTTTGTTTATGTTATATAATACTTGATGAGAATTATACCAATAAAAATATATTTAAAAGCCGATCATTCATAAATTTTGCATCAAATATTATAAAAATATTTAAGATCAAAGTTGAAAAAGAAAGACTTCAAAAAGTCAAAAGATAGACAATAAAAGTGGGATGGGGGAGTAACAAACTTTATTTATCAAATATATAACAAATATGTAGCGATTTTTTAGATGAAAAATATATTAACATAAAGGCCTCCGGATTACAAACAAAAGAAGCCCAATATTGATATGATTCGGGCGTGCGTATCATTTTATAAAAAATGTTGAAGTATACTATTTATGATATTTTTATATAAAAACTTTATTTATTAAATATTTAACAAATACGTGACGATTTTTTTAATGAAAAATATACCGACATAAATGCCCAATATTGATATGTTTCACACGTGCGGACGATATTATATAAAAATGTTGAATTTTAGTATATGTTTTTAGAGTGAAAACAAAAGACAATAAAGTTTTCAAAACACACACTTAACTTACATGGATAATTTTAGAAAGTTCCTAAAGTTTATTTAAAAAGAAATCAATGTAAGCACAAATTGAGTACACTCTCATTTATCAATCCTCGATGATTCAACTACCAATTATCTTCGAAAAGCAAATAAAAATAGCCCGCCGCAACGCTCGGATAACATTTTTTTCCCGCTTAGTACAACTACAATTACAAATACGAAAAAGTGAGTCCTCCACATAGCCTAGATCTTCCACTATATGAATATGTATCCACACTGATTATCATCTTTAAATCTTGGATAGTTAAATTTTGTATAGAAAACCAAAAGGTAGCTTATAATGGCTTGTGGTTGCCAATAAGGGTTCTCAGCTTCAAATCTCGTAACCTACAACTCCTTTAGGAACCCAACCCCACAGGTCTTGCAGAGTGGTCAGCGATAGGGGTGAGCACGGTTCAAGGACCGGACCGGACCGGCCAAGACCGGACCGGACCGAGGACCGAGTTGGTCCAAAGTGTCGGACCGAGGACCGGACCGAAATAGTACGGTACAGTCCGGGTCGGTCCGGTCCGGGTCGGTCTTGGGTCCAGTTCGGTCCTACATGGCATAATCATCGGGTGTTTGGTCGGACCGGACCGAGACCGAAAGTAAGAAAAACCCCGGACCGAGGACCGGACCGAAATACGTTCGGTCCGGTTCGGTTTTCCTGTCCGGTCCGGTCTCCGGTCCGGTATGCTCACCCCTAGTCAGCGAGGTGAGTATCACTCGTATCCAAAACAAAGAAAGATAAAACTGTATAGAAACCTAACTATACAAGTGTTACCATTATTGGTTCCATCCCCAGTGCTGAAAACTGGTTGGACGAAAAAGCTTATAATGACATAATTTGACCATGATAGATGCAAGAATAATAAAGTTACTAACTGATAGATGAAAACTGATGAATAGCAATATACGCATCTTGGTTATCTACCAATCCAATTGGTGAATATAGAATACAATAAAGGAGCTGGTACATAACAGCTGCAGGTTGTCCAGAAGGACATATAATAGAATGTGAGGTCTGTTAATTATGTAATGGTTGTTAAATCCATTAAAGTATAATAAGAAAACACCAACATGGGATGATAGGCACAAACAACTAATTATATGATTATACAATCTTCTTACATCAAACAAAAATAGTAATACCATAAACAATTAAAAAGAGAGAAAAATTTTGTTACCGTTAAACGGCATAATCTACAACATACACCCAGTCTATAACTGCAACGATCCGAAGTACAAGAAGTATTGATCACCTCATCTTAACAAAACCCAAATCCAATAATATGTAATTATTCTTCTGTAATATTCTATGTGACATCCAAGAACAATGCTCTTCTCAACATCTACATCTGGAGAACAAGAAGCAATTGGAAATAATTTTAAGGATCCCTATATTAAAATAGCTCACTACCGTTACACAATTTTATTCAACTTCTTAGAATTTTAGGTTTACCATTTTGAAGCGCTAGCCCGGCAAGGATCATAATCAGGCACCTCCTTTCTGCTTGAGCGTAATTTTGTCCCCCAAGCTTAGAGCTATCCCCTGTGTTTTGCTCCTAATACGAATATATCCACTTAGCTTACCATCCCCCTGCTTCTCAATGCTCAAATTTACCAAGGCGTCCTCCCCAAAAACACTCTTTGCGTATAGGTTGGCAGCCAGGAACCCACAATCGCCTTCCAGTGCAGACCTGATTTACAAAATTAGGGTGGAAAGTAAACGATTAGACATTCAATGTGTATTGAAGCGTGTTAATGTTTCACGTTTTTCTCTCATTTCATAGTCGTTCAGCATTTCTGCTTTGCAAATGATAGAAAAGAAATCACTGATCAGTCATAAGAAAAAATAACTTACGGTGCAGTGAGGCACTTCATGTTGGTGGATTTGATAATATGATCGAGAAATTCTTTCTCATCTTGAATTACAGTGTTAACAGCAACCTGATATTCGGATCATAAAGTAAGTTAAACAATCAAAGCATGATCGTTATGCTGACAACAGCAATAGCACTCTAATGAAGTGAGCTTGACAAAATGTTCATGCCAACTTTTTTACATGTATAGCAATATAAGATCTCTCTAAACGACTACCGGAACTTTCTGAACCATAGAATAATAGCAGGTCATGTTACTTTACCAAGAGAAAACTATCTTTGAGCAGGTACAAAATGATTCCAAAACAAGCTAATAGTTTACTTACGAATATATGAAATAAAAAAAATGATTAACCACCACATAAGCATGTTTAGTAGAGGTGCTAGCATTAAGCGGAAGTGCCTACTTCTTAATGGTCCATAATGGTGACTACCCATAGACAATAGCTGATTTCAATTTTATTTTTTTTGTTGTTCAAAATTTATTTAAACAAATAAACAGAATCCACTATCAGAAAATCATATGCTTTTAACCGAATAAACAATTATAATAACTAAAAGGCGAAGGAATGGCAACGGGTGAGAAAAAACCCATATCTCATGGGTACCCGCACGTAAATGGGCGGGTAATCCTGTTATTTTTCACCCGCGGGTGGGTTGTGGGTGAAAATTTGTACCCATCGGTAGGTGGCGGGTGGGTGACGGGTAATGCATAGTGTACCCATTTAAGAAACCCAGGGGTGTACCCGCCTAAATACCCACGGTGTACCCCTAAACCCATTTGTGTTCAAATAATATTTAGGGGGTGTTTGGGGTTGCGTTATCAACCTGATTATCTGCTTATTTCATTTTGCAAACTGAGATAATCCAAAACTAGTGTTTGGATACAAAAAGGTTAAAAACGATTATTTGCGTTCTAAACTTGCTAAAACGTAGTTTTGAACAATCCAAGATGGACTTACTTTTTGAAAACGTATTTTTTGAGTGGATAGCTTTTGTTGCTAAATTACTAAAATAACCTTGATATCCATCATTCTTTTCTTCACAAATCTGATTTGTCAACCATATAGAGCATTGATCAAGCAACAACAAATAATTTCATTTCGATGGTGTAATCGTATATCACAAATTTGATTTTAGCGAGAGACAACAAATCTATCGTAATAGTTGTCGGGGTTGCAGGACCGGATTCCATGGAAGCATGCAAAATTGCAAAGACAAAAGTTGGCAAATGGGTTTTGATGAATGTTATTTTACTTGTCAAAGCTATTTTTGTTTGCGGAGAATTAGTAGGTACTGGTGTGAAAGGAGACGAAAAATATAAATCGTTGAAAAGAGACAATTTTGCAAATTAAAGTGATAGAGGAAGATTTGTAGGTTATATATAAAAAAAGTATTGAATACATATAATAATAGTAAAAATTTATAAATAATGAGGTTGTATATATTTTGAGAAGTTGTTATACGTCAAAAGTATATTATTCAAGTACGTATAATAATGTCTATTTTCGTCATTTTATATATTAAGTTCTCAAATAATCTAATTTATCAAACACTTATAAAATTGATTATTTGATTATCGCGATATCAAACAGCATAATCAAATCCAAACACTATGTTTTAAAATCACGTTTTCTAGCAACTGATTATCTGATTATGCGTTTCCAAAACGAATAATCTATTTTCAATAAGCAATCCCAAACACCCTCTTATTATACTAATTAAATATTTGTGAGGTTGTTGGTATATATTTAATAACTACCAAGATCTCTAGACTACACAGTAAACTAACAATTTTTTTGAGTTACAAAACTAAAAGATGAATATGAAATATCAAACTTTCAAAGATATATACATAATATATCTCAGTACATGTATGTGATTTGGTGTAATGATGATTTTTCTAGTTTCAGACATGTCATTAGTATTTTGTGAACTTGGTATTTAGAAAACTGATATGATGTCTTATTACCTAGTTTCATAGTTAGTTTACATATCATGGTTTTATGATTTTGTTCCATTTCATAAACCCATGGGTTTACCCACAGGCGATGGGTACCCACGGGCATGGGTATGGGTAAAAAGTTGTACCCATTGGTGGGTGACGGGTGGGTCGCGGGTGAGAAAAAAATCACAGGCTCGGGTGACGGGGTTTGATGAACCCATACCCATTACCCACGGGTGCCAATCCCTAAGGCGAACGGGTAAAATTGTCCAAAGTTTATCATCAATATAAAACAACTTATCACCTTTAATTCAAAATTTTAGATCAATATAGTTTTTCTCTGTTTGAAGTGTAGCATATTTGGTATATCAAGAAAAGTAAATATGGCAAAAAAAGCATTTACAGGTCAACCCAGCCCGTCACGACCTGTTCGAACCCGTTATCAAACACGTTTTGACTTGTTACCTAAACCATCCAACACACTCATGTTGTCAACTCTAAAAACCTAATAGAGACCAGACATTAAAGAGGTTGTAATACCTTGTTTTCCCATTCAAACTCTGCCCACATGGTTCGGAAAGCTGCATCACTACATACTGCTGGAGAGATGTAATCCATAATGTCAATATGAATGTCATTGAGAACAATGACAGTACGCTCAAGCACATTTGATGTTTCATAAACAATGTTTCCAAAAATAACCCCGGTCTCAGTTGAGGACACCTTGATATTTGCTTTTATCTGTTTGCTGGATTCAGGAGCAAGAGTATAGTTCTGTGGACGCTCTACAAGTTTAAGGTCACCCATTGTAGCCAATTCCAAACACAGATTCTGGAGAGTTTCTTTTGTTCGGTTGATAACTGTTACATCAAGTACAATATCATAGTGATTAACAGTAACATACGCTTCAGCATAAACTGGGTCGCTAAATCCAGTAAGCTGAAGAATGCGATTAAGTTTATTGGCAGCATCTCCCTCCTTGATAAATTCCCCAGTGGCGCGCTTTAGATCATCTTGGACCTCATCCTCCAGCTCCAGCTGGCTCATGCCCTGGAAAGTTGAAAGCCAAACATATATGGTATATAAATCAAGCATATTCATTATAGAACTAAGAAGTATTGTTACATAATAGTTCGAAAAGAAAATTTATAATCTATAAACCTGAATCGGCTACCAAATATAATCATGCTATTAGATTATGTACTTAAATTCACAACATAAGCGTTAACAGCATGCTTGCATAACAAAATTGCAAATCTACTTGATATAAACAAGTAGTGGGGAACCGAAATAAGAAAGGGAAAGGGAAAGCTAGACCATATACTATAACTTATTACATGCACATAAAGTAATAAAACCTTCAATTGACATTAATCAAATTCAAAAGTACTTATGGAGTCTTACTTCCAATTTTGCTACACCTGTTTCACTCACCCTCTCAGACCTAGAGTTACAGGACATCAATGAATATGCACACCACAATCAGATACCAATTTAGCAATGCTTCACACAATCAGTGTACTTGTGAATGGATAAATGATTAGATGTAGAACAACCATCTGACCTGGACACGGTTTCAAGCTTTAAGAGCAAATAGACAGGCAAGAAGTACAAAAAACACTTGCTCTCGATGTTTCTTATTTGCTATAATACATACTTATGTAAAACGGATTTTTTAATGGAGGAAACACAGAAATCAGTTTCTATTGTTTCCGTTGCAGGAATCATGAAGATGGGGAATATTTTTTAAAAACATAGAAGGTGTGAGCGTATAGACGAGATAATAATACTTCGCGCTAGAGGATCCACATTTGTAAGATACAAACGGTGGAGCAAGTGAAAGTGGCTACACTCAGATTAAATAGATGTAGCGCGATGGATATGAGAGTGGATCAAAATGTGGTGCTACAATTTCAATGAGATAAAAAATACGGATTAACGCATCAACAGCCACAAACATTTATAAATAATTAAAAATGCGTTATAGGGATTAAACCAAAAGTGATTCTTAGTTGTTACCACTGACTTTGAAAGTCTCTCATTACGAGCAAACACTTCCTACACCAGTAAACCTATCATGTAAATGCGAAGGTTCACTCGTATGATCATACAGGAGCTCCACCCAATCCATCATGCAGTAAACTATGTTCCTAAGGAAGCCCACCGTGAACAAAATTCTCCTTTTTCCAATCTATAAACCAAACACAGCCTGATAGCTTTTTACCCCATTCCAATTAAAAGAGACAACTCTAGGAACACCATATAACATAAACGTAGACTACAGAGATCACCTATCTGTAAAATTGCATATGAACAGTTATCCGGCTTAAGTTCTAAAGATACTAATAATCTCGGTCAACAAAAGACATTCATTCCATGTATAGTGGCCATTTCTCCCAAAAAATGAACACTTGGCTAACCTATTGTACTTGACTAGTGATTAGTGCGTGCCAACACCATGTAAATGAAGGGACTTCTTATACATACAAACGACATCCAGCTAAAAGATATTTCAATGAACTTTAAAATGAAAATAATACTAAGTGGAAACTTGACACTTATGAACGCTAAATGCTAAATTAGATTTATCTATAAAAAAATTTCCACATAACCGAAATAAACAAGGGATAAAGAGGATAACGTTACCTTCCTGCTCTTCAGATGGTAAAAGTCAATAAGATCATCAGGTTGTGCATGTGTGACCTGAGCCTTGGCTTTCAGTTCCTCTGTTTCCCGCATCTGTTTATCTGCAAGCATTTGAACAAAACTTTCACGGCAAGACTGCAGCCATATTTTCTTTATTTCTTCACCGGGGTTACATAGCAATCTTATGCAAAGCACAATTCTTTCGTAAGAATCATTGTCAATCGGGTGTGGTAGAAAGGATGATTGCCCAAGTTGTAGCATTGAGACGGTTATAAGCAACACTTGAGTTGATGCTTTGTTAACTTCACTTTTTGAAGGTTGAACCTCTGCCAAACGCAAGACAAGTTTTGTCAATGTGCAGGCTACAACTGCACCAAGGAAGAAATCACCCGTTAGAAGAAGGGATCTCAAATTTCCTGAAGTCAATGTCCCCTGAACCACTGTTGGAGGCGAAAACGCAGTTTCAGAAGCTGCGCTCTGAGTTGCATAAGTGCCATCAGCAAGAATAGCCGGTCTCTTAGATGAAACAGTTATCGAATTTACTTGCTGAGACTTCTTTGAGGAATCATTAGCATCCCCGTCTTCTGAAGCCATGTAAAATGGCAAGTCACCAAGGCACTGCTTGATAGTTGCAATTCCACTCTCAACTTCTGACAAAGAAAGACAGTACTCACTAATGATCCAAAGAGCACATGAGCAAACACGTGCAGATCGTATTTGGTAAAAGGTGTCTAATAGCCTTGTTATGATTGAAACCCTCAACTTTGGATTCGTTTCAATTATTTCTCTCACGAAAACAGCCACATCCATAGCTGAAGCAACATTACTGTCACCCAAGAAATCCATTAACAAATGCACAACCATGCTTGCCACTTCAGGGAACTTGATAGCACAAGAATGAATTGCTTGGATGAGCATTTGGCGGTACTCTCCATCTTTCTCCAACTCCCCGCTTTGGGTTTTTACCACTTCCTTTTTAAGAGTAAGAACAACTTCATTGATGTTCCGTGGAGTGATCAAATCAAGGACAATATCAAGAGTTTTTCTCCGAATATCATGATTAGGGCTTGAAAGTGCCCTGAGCACATCCATTATCATTTCAACCATAATCTCTCTGTGAGAAGCTTTAAGTTCACTCAATCGATCAAGAACGATAAGTTTCACATTGTTGTCACTTTGAGATAGGAGCAGTTGGCAATAGGTACTGGCTGCAGCACGGATAGCCGTAGGAGCATATGACAATGACACTAAAGTTCCAGCACATTCATAAATAACCGCAGCTGAAGGAACGTTCAGTAAGGAAATAATAATCTTAATGTACTTCCCTTTTTCCCCTTTATTCGCTCTGCACACTTTACGAATCAAATCCAACACAACCATCTGCAACAATTCTCCCCATTCAGACACTCGTTCCACATGAGTCAAAAGGTAATTAACTGCACGATCCTGAGCACAAGTGAAAAGCATAAGAAACGCATTTCTCTTGGCGGATTGATCTGCTTCTGTTGACAGGACCTTCTCGATCATCTCCGGAGCATCAATTAAAAGCTGATCCCCTTGTGGAAGCTTGTAAATAGCCATCACAGCAAGTATTGCGTTCCGTCTTATGAACGGATGTCGATGTTCAAGATTAGCAAGTATAGACGGAATCAAGGGCTCAATAATCTCTGTCTCATTCAAACGACAAAGAAACCTCAAAGTCACACCACGAATGTACTCATTCGGATGCTGGAGATTGTTTCTCAAATTTTGGCAGATTAAGATCATTTCTGGCAAGATCTTTCCTTTGGAATCTGTTTTGTCAATGATTTCAAGATAAAGAAGCAGTAGCTTCTGAACAGTGTGATCTTCCGAAGGGAGAACATATCTAACAATTGTGATAAAAAGTTGTGGCAATGTTTCGCCATTCAGTAAAAGCATAACCGCTTTTTTCATGGCCTCAACCTTTGCAGCATCGTCATTTCCTTCAAGAGCCTCCTTGATCTCATTAGCAAGTGCAGGTGTTCCTTTGTCAAAGTGAACAAGTAGAGAGGACGTTTTCTCCATCCCTTCTGAAACAAATTACCAAGCTATTAATATTTGGATCTAAAAACTTAGGAAGATACAAAACCCGGTCTTTAAATTATAGCTAGATTTTTTGAAACAGAATACTTTTTTACAACACAAAGAGCTATTATCCATACATCTCTCTCATTTACTTTCTAACTGGAAAATACAATACTATATGAGCAAGTTTTCTAAATTTTCAACTGTTTCTTAGAGATGAAAAAAAAACTCCTGTTTTCTAGAAACCATGAGACGGAAGCTGGTTAGAAATAATCAATTCAGAAAATGAGTACTTATAAGCTGCTTATGCTTCTCCTTATAAATAAGTACTTATAAGCTGCTTAGAAATAATTAATTCAGAAAATAGTCTTTGGATATGTTTTTTGTAAAAAGGGCAATAAAACTCTAATAATGTGTTGAAAACTTTCATTCAAATCCAATTATGAAAGGCTATAGGTGAAATATGAACTATGAAGGTAACAAATTTATTTTAATTTCAACTCTAATAAGCATTTTGAAACAAGCACTCCCTACCTGCTTATCAGAAACTTCATACTTTACGTCAAAATAAGCAGATAAGCCAAAGCAGTCTTGATGACACAAAAAAAATTCTTTCTACTTTGAATAAGCATATAAACAGAAAACATAAGCAAATCACAAACACCCGCTTTTATAGCTAACCAACTTTCCAGTCACACCTAAGATCGTCACACGTTGAAAAATCCGTAACCTAAATGACTACTACTGTTTTAATCTCAAGTACAAAATCAAAAATCTTCACATTTCGGATTGTTCGTGACTAGGATTTAACTAAAAACAGCATGTAATTAAAGAAATACAATAATTCATTCATATCTCAAGTAATTATTTCAGTTTCAAATATAAATCTCAACGCTTTGGAACTTGTATAGCTAGGGAACTTTTCGACAACATCTTAAATCGTGACATTTCGGAACATTCATAACTAGGATCAACTATAATATTACTACTAATATGTATACATTTATTTACTACAAAAAACATCTAATTATATAAAAATAATATACTGGATTCATATTGAGTGTGATCAGATCCCATAACTAATACCCACCCCCAGAAACAATCAAATAAATCAGATCTACCACTAATATAAAAATGTGATTAACAGGATGTTAAATGGGTTACCTCAGATACAATGACGAGATCTGGTAGTATTGGAAATGGAAATGGATAGAGATACAAAGAGAGAAGTAGATCGATCTGGTAAGCAGTGACTTTAAATATGTTACAATTTTTTTATATCCCCATCAAAATGCACTCATTCAGTTTTAAACAATGTTTTGAAAACCGGGTCTCTAATCGACCCGGTCGAGTCACCGGGTCACCGGGTTACCGGTTCAACCGGTTGACCCGGCCGGGTCGAACCGGGTTTCAAAACATTGGTTTTAACTATGAATTGAAGAGTGCGTAAGAAGAAAAAGAAATAATTATGCAATATGATTGGACAAATATACTTAACAAGTCGTGTGATTTAATTTTGTAAACTTTTTGCGGATGTAGCATTGCTCCTATGAAAATATTTTTATGTAATGTTGGTGATGTTTGGTTCAAAGGTTTAATTATGGTATTAGGAAATGATATCAAAAATAGGTTTTAAATCTATTTTTTATTTTTAAACTAATAGTGCGTTGTGAAAAGATTTAATTCTTGGTCAAATGGTTCGTAGTTCCAATTTTTATTATTTATGCTCAGTTTATCGTAAGATGTAAGTTTTATTAAAAAAAAAGAGTTAAAAAGCGATGAAGAAGATAGACTAATATATAGTAAAACTTGGTTGATATTAAATTTTGCTTGATGTAGTTTTTGTTTCGACTTATGTGCTCTTTTACGTTCAAACTCTAATTTGTTTTACGTATATTTTTTTTTTCTCTTACAAAAGGCCTCATTTCTACCTATAATATAAAATCAGTTCAAGAAACCCATTCAAACCCCTTAGAACCTCCCACGTAAGCACCTAAATGTGTGAAACGTAGTACTATCATAAAAAATTCAAAAAGAAAATTTTGTGAGATAGCTTTTCCTACCAAGTTCCTTCCCTCATTCTTCAAAGGGATATGATTATCGTATTTCCAACAAAGCAAGCAATTTTAAGCTACATCTTTCTTCTCAAATCCGTTTGTGTTATATGTCTATAACATGTCATCACTTGGAGTTTGTTTATGTTTCTAGGTTTGCATATCGTGTATTTTTACAACCGACTGTGGTTGCATGGCTAGTTTAGACGCGCACATGGTTTTGGTGAGTGAGACTATCGAGTGTATATGGAAAAATATATCTTTATTTGTCTTATGAATGCATGTGTCTTTTATGTCCATATATTAGAGCATTAAAGCTTTGTTAGTGATAGAATATATATGACTTGAGTTGTTTTTAATGTGCAAGTGTGAAGCATTGAAAAGTAACTTTTGCATGTCATAGTGGAGAAAGTGTCTTATATATTTGTTTCTTCCTTTCTTGACTTCTTGTGTTCATAATTTGTTACTTTGCGGGTTAATGCCGTCGGGCTACTAACCTGTCTTCACATGTTAGTGTTCGTCTTTATATATTTTTGTACAGGTTTTATGTTTCTTTTAGCTGCCTCCATGAATAGTGGTTAAGAAGGTGGTGTTTTGAAGCAGATTAAGAAAGACTATGGTGGTGGAAGATGGTATAAAAAACAATTCAATAATTCATGATAGTTACGGCTTGTTTATTTTGGAGACTGGTACCATGTTATTTTCTTTTGGGTGTATCAAATATTCCAATATCATCAATCTTGCTTTATGGGAATGTAAAAGCGAGTGATTGGTAGTTTTATTTTTTGGGTAAAGGGGAACAACCCCGGTAAAATAATGATTGGTAGTTTTAAATATACATTATATTAACATGCACATCATATATTTTTATATGACTGTGTTATGGTTGACGGTAAACCTATGGCTACCCTTCAGATGGAGTTTCCAAACCAGATTCAGTTGGAGCAAAGGAATGATTTGGAGAGTGATGTTACAAATGACGAGATTAAGAAGGCGGTTTGGGAGTGTGGGACAAATAAAGCTCCGGGACCTGATGGTTTTACATTTTGTTTTTTCTGAAAATTTTGGCTCCTGGTTGAAAACGAAGTCCAAGACGCCGTGAGGTATTTCTTCTATAACAATGATCTTCCTAACGGATGCAATTCTTCATTTATTG
>BQNB010079143.1:0-29326 GCA_026074375.1 Tanacetum coccineum
AGGGGTGAGGCTGTAAATATTACCACAGGGACCAAAAGTGTAACTTTTGTAAAATAATGATTCGGGACTCGTTTAAGCCACATAACGAATGATTTAAAACACGAAACTTGCGCCATTGCGTTCCAAAATATTTTTCCATGAAATATGAGTATTTACATGACTAGTTTTCATAAAGGTTTTATAAAATTTATTTAAAATGTTTATTATTTATTTGGTAGTTATTGGGTGTCTCGGGTAAGCTTTGTTCGTAAAAATACAACTTTGACTCGAACATTTGCGTTTTTAATAAACGTTTCTGAATAATATGATAAATAATTTATTAAATATTTTTATTTAATAAAAAGTGATAATTAAATATAATTTAATTATTTTAGTGTCGGTGCGCGTTGTGTGCGGTGTTCAAAACTTTGCGAGGCTATTTTAGTCATTTTCTGCTTGGTTTCGTGTCTCGGGTAAAACTGAAAAGTTGTCCGGAATGTCGTTTTACATCAAATTGCTTTAGAGTCCGAGTCGTGAAAACGTGATTTAGCGGGTCGTTTTTGATAAGTCAACTTAGGAATAACATATGTCTTCTCGTTTTCAAGTCAAATAAGTTAAAAATAAATTTGCACATGAGAGATATGTAATAATAAATATGATTTATTATTTAAATATGTTCCGAAAAATTACCGGTTACGCGGTAATCGTTTTTATGTGACAATAAAAGATCAAAAGTCAAAAAGTCAAGTCGGACCCGAAAAGTCAAAGGGTAAAATAGTCATTTAAAATTTCAAAAATTGCCGGTTGTTACAGTACCTACCCCTTAAAGGAATCTCGTCCCGAGATTTAATTTGTGTTAACCGATTGTGTGACCAAGAAAAGATTTAAGATTTTATAAACCAGTTCTAAACAAGACGCTGATAACTTTATTCAGCAAAATTCGATGTTTCGACACTTCTCAATATACCAAAAATTTTGGCTAGGTTTGACCAGGATATTTAATCCATCAAAATGAGTATCTCAAGAAAAAAAATATATCATTACAGGTCTTATGACTGATATGCACGCATTATAAGGAAAGTTTCTTAATAGTGAAAGCGTCGAGGGGAAAAGTGTAGTCGCGTGAGTGTGTCTGTGTAAAGTTTTAACTGTTTTACGGGCAATGTCTAGTTTCTGCTATCTGTAATATTCAATGATTAATAACAGACGAGGCTAATGGATGTAAGAACTCAACTTACTTGGCAGTACCAGGATGTATCGCGACCTAAGTCTTCGTAGTGGCCCGAAATGAATAGTTCGACTATCTCTTTCGTCGATGGGTGTTTATCTGGTTTAAGGGGGGTTGCATTACCTATTGGATAAAGTTGTACAAGCTGGGACCGCTCCAGGTTCTAACAACAACAACCATAACGACAATAATTATAACAAATGGTGATGGGATGTGGAGAGTGATGATATTTCGAGAAACAATATCCTCAGTATAAAGTTCAACAAATGGGAGGAGCTCGCGGGAGAGCTTATGCGATAGACGGCGGGATATGGTACTCAGTCGTTAGTTCGAGGATGAATCAACTTCATTAGTTCAAGTGTGTGCAAGTCGGTTAGCTCCACAGGCAGTTCATAATCCTAAAGATTTGTAACGGCAAAGTATACTTAAGAATGAGATAAGGTAGCTCAAGTAAGGCCTTAAGATTCTGCTGAGTGGTAAGACACGATTGTGTTTCTAGACATTTTTAACGGATTTCGGTGATTGTCGGGTTCGAGTTCATACTCGTGTCATATTAGATAGCATTAAGCCCACTCATTTATAATTTATTATTTGCATAAAGAAGCGTCCCAATTTATGTAAATAATGAATTGAAAAACTTATGGTTCGGTAATTTACAATTTATTTATTTAAATGAAGAGGCGTCTCAATCCTTTCAAATAAAGAGATTATAAATCATCCTACTTAATAATTTCTGATACAATACGCATACTCACACAACCTTCAAGGTGGTGGATGACATGACGCGATGTAGCTCTATTGAGTATGGGTGGTGTGTTTAAACTCGTCTTCGGAGGTCGGGGAATTAAACAATTCGGCGAGAATCGACATAGTGTCAAATAACTTGATGAGTATACGTATAGTAATTTATGATGAAGGTCTTTATGAACAAGTCAACATAGCATTTATCATATCAATCCTCGTATTACAATTCCCGCCCATACAAGACTTGTAATACTTAGATTCATACATAATTCCATGTAAACAAAGTTATGATGGCTTTCGCGTAATACGATGATGTATGAAGTTATGAAAGAAAATTATTCTTAGAGGCCATTGTTTAACTTACAATGTCTGAGAACAAAGTGAGGAGCACTCACATTGTGCAAAACTCACTATGTCCTAAGATGTAAAAATGTGACCTTTGTGCAACTCACATGTTCTAAAGTAAAATGAGACCATAGTACAGCTCACAATGTCTTAAGAAACGTTTTGGTATTTATATAAATAACTCTTATATAAATAAACGTACTATACGCAAAAGGGATGTAAGCATATATATTATATATATGTATGTCATGTAAGCACTTAATGTAGCAAGTAATGTAAGCAAGTAAGCAAGTAGTGTGTATGCACTTTGAAAATTTGTTTGATTGATGCATGTTTGTGAAAACAGTTATCGTTCTTAACGGTAAAATATGCATCCTAGTTCTCTACTAACCAGTGCTCTGATACAATCTGTAACACCCCAAAATTAGGTCGCAGCCGAATTGTACCTTGAGGGCGTTACTTCATAATACAACAGCACAAGATACAAGAGAACGACCTCTAAATGTGTCGTTTGAAAAGTAATCTCGTTGATTTTCTTGATTGAAATCTAGACTTGGTCCATTATTGGCATTCACAATGTATAAGCTTGAAAATGATACACGAGTTTTGATCATTGCTTGTAAGTAGGAAATCCATGAATGAAATCTTGTCAAATTTAGACTCAGGTGCACATCAAGTAAGCCAAGCATCTAATTCACCTGAGAAAAACATGCTTAAAAGTGTCAACATAAAGTTGGTGAGTTCATAAGTTTTTGTAAGTATAAATGTTGAACCAAAGTTCTGTAAAGCGTGTATGACCGTTTCAATCCTTGAATGTTCTTCCCAAAATGTATGTATGATTTTTAGAAATCAAAGAGTTGTAAAATATGCATGACCATTTCAATCCCCAAATAGTCACAAGATGTACTGTATGAAAATTGGACCGCAATTGTCCAAAGTATGTATTGCCACTTTATTCAAAGCAACGTAAATATTCCTATGTGTATAAAACAATGATTACAATTACTTACGTTCATGAAACCAAGCACATGTACCCTTGTAGGTGTCCTCTACGAACACCATGCAGTAATGAAAAAAAAACCATATGTACCCATCACAGGTGTCCCCTCCAAGAACACTCGGGCAGTAATGAATATGTACCCCTCGCAGGTGGTTCCACCTCCAAGGAAACTACCCGGGCAAGAATAATGTGGCTCCCTTCGCAGGTGTCCCCCAAGAACACCTGGGCAATTATGACGTGGACCCCTCAAGGTGTCCTTACAAGATCACACCCGGGCATTTACTTGTAGTTATCAGTTCAATCCGCCTAAGCTAATTCGTAATCATTTCAAATGTAAAGTATGTATTTGAGACAAAAAATAATGTCAAATAATGTATCACATAGCGAGCTATGTAAATGAGTATGTAAACCAATTTGTAATCAACCATGTAAATTGATTTGCAAAACATGCATGTTCTCACCCAAAAAATTATATGTAAAACAAGTAAAACATGGGGATATAAACTCACATTGATGTTGTAGAACAATTGGCAGGAATGCGCATATTAAGCGCCAAACAAAACGAAAACTGGAACGGCTCGACCAAGAAGTTGCGGTTTATCTTAACGGTTCTATCCTACTAGCCTAGGATAATGTATTTGGGTTTTTCGATGAATGAGTACATCAATGCGACACTATTGTAAAGATTTTAGATTTAAAGTTGTAAATACCTTGGTGGTTAGTTAATAATAATAAATAAAGATGTTAAAAGCAAAAAGGTGTAATTTATTCTCGTATATATTACATATGAAACATGAACAAGTAATAAATCATACCGGAATTATATTACAAGATACACAACAAAGTAATAACTCGGGAGCGTTATCTACATACAGAACTGTGTTATATCTAAAATGTGACAATTAAAATAAAATGGTTTAATTATATAATATTTTTCAAGTATTATATAAGAAAGATGATAAAAATAAAAGAAACTAAATAATTCAACACGTGCCCGGATATCCCCAAATGATTTAATAGAAAGTTTCTTTATAAAAATAATCGCACGTTTAAATTTGCGGATTAGACAAATGACTTCTTCTAAAATTATAGCTTACGTTTGATTACCGGTTCTTCATGGTCTAATAATTCTTTAGGCATTTAATTCGTCCTTTTCAGGATAATAAGTAAAGTAAGATTTGTAAAAGTTTACTAAGTGTAGTGATTTATAAAAATCTCGGCATGACCTATTCGTTTATTTGACGTTTTCCATATTACTAGTAAGTTATTATTTTCCCCTCATTAAATTTTTCCATGTTGCACAACCCAAACACACCTACTAACGTTTTTATCCCCAATATCAAATACTTCCCTAAATCGTTATTAAACACCAAAAACAAAATAATACACAACACATTTATTTAACCATTAAACCACCATTAGATCAGGTTTTATAATTATAAAAGTCCTATGATATATTTATTTGTCGATTATATAAACCAAACGCACCTTAATGGTTTTCCTGCTCACCCAAACACGCCCTTACGGCTGTTACATAGCCAACCAAACGCACTCCTAACTGCTGCTAAACCAAACGCACTCTTACGGTTTTTCTGTTAACCCAAACGCCCCTTTTTGGTAGTTTTGTTAATCCCAAACGCGCCCTTACGTTGTAACTGTCAAACCAAACGCACCCTTAGTGCGTTCCTGCACAACCAAACGCACCCTAAAGCTGTTTCTAACAGCCAAACTCACCATATGGTGGTTTTATCAAAACCAAACACACCCTCTTGTGGTTAATGACAGATCCAAACGCACCCCGTTGGTCTTTAGAACAACCAAACGGACCCTATACGTTTTTAAAATAAAAAACCAAACGCACTCTATGCTGTGAAAAACCCAAACGCGCCCTTGTGGGCTGTTTTAACAACCAAACGCACCCTTCGGTGTGTTACTAACAATCAAACGCACCCACTGTTGGTGTTGTTTTGAAAACCCAACGCACCCTTGGTGCTATAAACAAAACCAACGCACCCTTAATGATGGTTTAAATCCACACGGACCCTTATAGGTGGCTGGTGAACATGGTGGTGATGGTGGTGTGGTGGCGTCGGTGGCAGTGGCGTGGTGATGTGGGTGGTCTCGGCTATTACAGCCGTGGTGGCGAGGGGCGTCGTCGAATGGTGGAGATGGTCGTGGAGGGTGTGGAGGTTCGGAGATGGTGGTGACGATGTGATATAGTAGCCGAGATGATGAAGGTGGTGTAGATGGTGTGGGTGATAGATCTGGTGGTGGCATGGTTGTCGGCTGAGGTCGCCGGAAGTACTCGCCGAAAAAGGTGGTTCGGAAGATATGGGGCAAGCCGGCCAAAGTGGACGGGGGGAGGGAGATGTATGTGTGTGTAGGGTTATATAAAAATGAACCCTAATTTGTGTTATATTTGTGTTATATATAATAAGAAAAAGTTTTAAAATGAAATGGAAAGTGTATAATAGTTTAGGTGTTTGAAATTATATTTATTACCAGGATGGACCAAAAGGATGTAATTTTGTTATAAGGTTTGGTCTCGTTTGGACTAGTTAACGGGTGATTTAAAATACGAAACTCGCGCCATTGCGTTTCAAATCATTTTTCCTATAAAAATAAGTATTTAATCGATAGTATTTCATAAATATTTTTATAACATTTATAAAAATATTTGTTATTTATTTGGTAACCCGGTTATGTCTTGTCCGAAAATAAAAATGAATTTTAACCCGAATATTCGTGTTTTCAACAGACGCTTTTAATTAAAATGCTAAGTAATTTATTAAATATTTTTATTTAATAAAAAGTGATAATTAAATATAATTAATATATTTTCTTGTCAGTACGCGATACTTGTTCTGGTTTTCAAATTTTTGCAGAGGGTATTTTAGTCATTTGCTGTTGTTTTCGTGGTCTCGGGGGTAATAGACATAAAAAAAAGTTTGTCTCAGATGTAGGTTTACATCAAATTGCTTTATAGTTCCATGTGTGTGAAAACGTGAATTATTTAAAGGGTCGTTTTTGATAAGCAAATTTATGTATAACATATAATTATCGTTTTCAGTTACAATAAGTTAAAAATAATTTACACATGACAGATATGTAAAAATAAATATGATTTATTATTTAAATATGTTCTGAAAAATTACCGGTTACGCGGTAATTTTTTCTATGTGACAATAAAATATCAAAAGTCAAAAAGTCAAGTCGGACCCGAAAAGTCAAAGGGTAAAATAGTCATTTACAATTCTGAAAATTGCCAGTTGTTACATCGGTTTTATCGAGTTTGAGTCAAATTGATATTTTTCAAAAAATAAAAACTAATTTGTGGATTCAAAAGTGATTTACATTTTCGGTTTTATCGAAATCGTGGTCATTTTTCAATTCAAAAGTAAGGAAAATATCAATTTCGGTTATATCAAAATAGTACGTTTCATTTTCGGAAATATCAAATAAGGAACCGAGTTTCATCAAAATTGGTCATATTACGGTTTTATCATGATAATTGTATCAATTTTTTATTGAAATAGTTTTTCAAAAAGTGTGAATATAAAAAATAAGTAAAATTCCAAATTTGAGTTTAGTTCTATCCGAGAAAAGGTCCGAGTTTAAGAAATAGTTTTGTCCGATATCTTAGTTACCGAGATTAGTTCTGTCTGAGATCTGAGCTACCGAGATTAGTTCTGACCGAGATCTGTGTTACCGAGTTTAGTATTGTTCGTGAACAGTGTTACTGAATTTGGAAAACGGTTTGACCACGTAGTTTTACTGACAAAGTATTTGAAGTTTTTGTTGATCACAAATAGAACTCTTTTTCGTCTACAAAGATCCAAGTTTTGAATCACAAGAAATGTCAACGTCTAATGTACATCAACAATCTCTTGCTGATGCCGGTTCTGAGACTAGACCTCCAATGCTTGAGAGAGGTAGCTACATACCATGGGCAAGTTGTTTTTGAAGATACCTTAATCGAAAGAGAGAAATAAGGAAGTGTCTTAACAAGGCAATTGATGAAGGTCCATATAAAAACTGATTGATTTGATGCTAACCTTTTTAAATATTCGAGGAACCAGTAGTAATCATGGATCGTGACATTAAACGATTGAAATCAAAGCCGTATCCCAATTGTTAAGGTTCGATGGAACTCTAGGCGAGGCCCTGAGTTTACATGAGAACGCAAGGATCAATTTCGAAAGAAATATCCACATCTCTTCACAAAGACCGCACCGTCGTCAAGTGCCGCATCTTGAGCCTTGAGGACAAGGCTCATTTAACGGGGGAAGACTATAACACCCCGTGTTTTAGGTCATTGTACGACGATCGCGTGCCTGATGTCGTAAATATTATTTTACGAGTTTCCGTGAACGAGCGTCGACATTTAAAATTTTATTTGTCGATAATAGATATTTTCGTATTTTATTAGGAAATATTTGGAGAAGATTAGATAATTCTTATTTTTTTGACGTTTCGCGAGTCAACGGTAGATCGCGCGTTCGTTAATCGTTTGAGCATCGTAAAAATTTACGACGTGTCTCGCTATTATTCTTATGATCATAAAATATCATTTTATGAACCGGGTCATCTTTGTTCCTCAACCTTGGTCATAGCTCGCGTTTAATTAACAAGATATTATGAGATATTTACACAAGATATTATGAGATATTTACACAAGATATATATACAAGTAGCTAGTAGCAAAACTCATTTTCTCTTCCTATTTGTCTTGTGGTTTCAGCCGAACATCACCACACACACACACAATATGATATCAAAAACATTTTCTTTCTCTCTTTGTCTTTGAGGTTAGGCCGCATATTATAACCCACACAAACCATTCATTTTTCTAGTTTGATCTCATTAACACATTCAATTATCACTTAAATGATGATGTGAATCAAGTAGAAACCAAGTTGTAGTTTGGTTTCTCTTTTCCTTCTTGGTTCGAATCAAGCAAAAGGCCACAAGGAAGTGGTTTTGTTGATTGGTTATTATTCGGGTTGATTAAAGATGGTTTTGGTTTGGGTTGGTTGAGGTGAGCCGCGGCTAAGACTCAAGAAGGACAACCCGACATTTCCTTTTCCCGACTTTGCTTCCGTATAGCATAGTGAGCTCATTTTTATGTCTATTTCAATTATTTCATTCATTTGATTTGATTTAAGTAAATATGTATATATGTGATGAAATCGAGTTGAAACTTGCGGCGTCTAGTGCATGGTGATATAAAATGATTTAGTGGGCTAAGTATAAATTGTATGTCATGTTAGATGTAGTTTTGATGAGCTTGTTGGTCAAAAACGGATTTTGGCGTGATTAGTAACAAGAGGATTCTGTGCAGAAAGTTTAGCACGCCAAACGAGGATCGAGATTTCGTAAAATTTGATTTTAGGCTTTGAAATATGATAAAGCTTTCCGAGACGATCGTTTCGATATAAAACGGAGCTTCTAACTCCTAATAACGAGAAAGTTAGAGCGAAAACGAGATATATATTCGAGGTATAAAAATCCAGCATTTGTTAAAATAATAGTTGCTGTCTCTGATTTAAAAGCACTGTTTGAGCACTTTCGAGTCCGTTTCGGCCTTCCGGCGAAACACGAAAGTTGCTCGGAATGATGTTTTACTTTTTCGCGAGGCTCGCTAGTTTTAAAAGCGAGTGATAACGGGTCTTAAGGCGGGGGCAAAATCTGATCTACGTTTGATATTTAGTCACTGTATCAGGACTTTGATGCGAGTGCGTTTTTCGCCCATTTCAGTCGAGTGTCGGGTTCTCGGACAAAAACTGGAATAGTTGTTCATATTATACGTTTCCTTTCCGCGAGGTTTTCTAGTGTTAAAGACGCCTTATAAAGGTCAAAATCGCATCGAGGTATGAGTTATGGTTATAATTTATTGGCAGAAACTGGTAGGGGCATTTTGGTCATTTTCTGTTGGGTTTCGGGTTTCGACTAAAACTAAGAAGTTGTTCGGAATATCGTTTCGCATGAATTCTCTTTAGAACCCGAGTCATGAAAATGTGATTTAGTGGGTAGTTATAGTCATTACTACTGGTAGTGTTATGGTTACTACTGGTAGTGTTATAGTTACTCCTGGTAGTATAATAATGGTTACTACTGGTAGTGTTATAGTTACTCCTGGTAGTATAATAATGGTTACTACTGGTAGTGTTATAGTTACTCCTGGTAGTGTTATAGTTACTCCTGGTAGTGTTATAGTTAGTCCGGGTAGTACAAATGGAAAATAGTATATATAAAATATACTCAGTGTTAAGGTTAGGACGCGCAAGTGGATTTCTCATCACATATATGTATGTAAACATATATATAAATATATATATGTTTTCGTTGTAACGATGTACACATCGTTGATAGTACTTTATACATATTGTAATCGAGCGACATAATTATAGGTCGTGGTCGAGATCGTTGCTGCTTCGTTGTGATTTATTCGGTTTATTTGATCTTGATCGTTGATCAAGGTGAGTTCATAGCCCCATGTTTTACAATTATTGATTTACAAGTTTTGGGGTGAGAAACATGCTTTGTTTTATAAATTGGACGCAAGTGTACATTTTATCATGATTACGTGTTTGCCTAAGTAGCGATAACCCACTATGCCCATGAATCATGAACTGTTAATTCCTGGTTTGGAAGCGCGAGTGATTATAGATAGATCTATTTGGGATTGACCTCCCCGTTCGGGTGACTAGCTATCACTGGGCAAAAGAACAGTTTATCATGACGATACTGGATGTTACGGGTTGAAAACTATGTCATCTAGGGCAATGTAGGCATATATTTATATATTGTATTATTATTAGTCGAGCTTCGGTGTCATGAGCTCTAGGTAACACGTAATTACAAATTTTTGTGATGTATGCATACTGTTTGCTTATACGGGGATGTCTTGCGGTCATGGATTTATACATTTATATAAACCTATTGAATTCACCAACTTTATGTTGTACCCTCTTTAAGCATGTTTTTTCTTCAGGTTTTGGTCATGTAAGAGAGTTTGGATGGGACGGAACGCGGATATAAAAGTATGAAGGCTCGTGTGAACATATGTTTTATAAATTAATGAACATTTTTGAAATAAAGGTCGTGATATGACTTGTATAGTTTGGGACCAATCTTTTGACTCTGATTCTCTTTTAAACTAATGAGATGAAATTTGTTAATAAACGTATTTTTGGCATTTACTAGGACTCGTGTGCATGTATTATGAAGTAGCACCCCAAATGTTATATTCCGCTGCGTATCCTATTTTTGGGGGTGTTACAAGTACAATAGGGTTTTGAGGCCCTAAAATCGTCCATAACAGCTGCTAAACGAACTAGGGTTCGTCCCTTTCTTTACTCTAAAGTTACACACCTAAAAACGGTTTTGTATATATAGGAAAACCGTGACGCCGTCATGAATAGAATATTTAAGATAATGGGCTGGGTCGTGCATTCTGACGCCGTCTTGAGATCTTGTGACGCCGTCTTGGTATGAGTTGTGACGACGTCAAGTGTAATTTGTGACGTCGTCTCCAGCTTCCGAGTAGAAATTCTTGAGAGATGTTGTAGGTCCGTAGTCTTGTCCGTTTCTTCTCCAAATGAGCCCAAGTCACGTGTATTTCCTCCAAATACCTTTCAAATGCTGAATACCTGAAAAGGAACGCTTAAGTACCTATTTTGGGCATAAATGCATGATTTAGGGGGTTAAACGACCCCAGAAAAGTGTAGAAAATGAAACCTCATCAGTTTCATTATGTTATCCGACCAATGACAGTGAGGATTCAGGTAAACTAAATGCAAAGGCCGATATTGGTATTTTCGTTGGTTACGCGCCCGTAAAGAAAGCTTTCAAAATCTAGAACAGAAGAACTTGGAAAATTATGGAAACAATTCATGTCACATTCGATGAGCTGACAACAATGGCCTCTGAACAATTCAGTTCAGGACATGGGCTTCAATTTATGACTCCAGCTACATCCAGTTCAGAACTCGTTTCAAACCCTATTCCTCAACAACCTTGTAATCCCCAAAAAAGAGATGATTGTCATCGTTTGTTCCAACCTATGTTCGATGAATAATTTAATCCTCCAACTATTGCTGTCTCTCCAATTCCAGTTGTAACACCCCTAAATTGGGTCGTAGCGGAATATGGGTTGAGGGTGGTACTTCATAGATAAATAGCACAAGATATTTATAAGAACGACCATTTAAAATTTGTTTAAAACTGATACATTGGATTTAACAAATGTTTGATACAAAAGCCCGAAGCTTTACTTGTTTATTTATTCAAAATACAAAGATTCTAGCCCATAACAAATATACAAAATGTAATGCGACCAAATCTTTAATGCATGACATCCAAAACATAATCACCAATGTATCCCTTGCTCCTCGTGCCTTATTGACATCCTGAAAAACATTGCTTTAAAACGTCAACAATAATGTTGGTGAATTCACAGGTTTGTAAGCTGTAGGACCGCAAGATTTCCCCATGATAATGCAACAGATGCAAACATCATAAAATGTAATTACGTTACCCTAAGCTCATGACACTGAAGCTTGACATAAATGGATTGCAATATAAATTACCCACGTTGCCCGTGATGATGTTCTAACCCGCAACATCCCAAGTCCGACATGGTATACGTCCGTTGTTTAGAAAACTGGGACAGTGAGCATGACTCACCCGGACGGGGATGTCAATCCCAAATAGATCTATTTATAATATTCGCGCTCACAACAGTAATTGACAGTTTATGATAATGAGCTCAGATAGGGTTATCGCTACTTAGGAAAACACGTAATCATGATAAAATATACATTTGCGTCCAATTTGTAAAACTTGCATATGTTTCTCACCCCAAAAAAATTATAAATCATTATAAATGTAAAACGTGGGGCTATGAACTCACATTGAGTGAGAAGATAACAAGTATATCACAGAAAATGCGTCGTTTAAACGCCCGAATGCAACCTAATTAATTATATGTCGTATGAGTACTAAGTACTTTAAATAACTAAGATCATATATAATTCTATATAGCTACATCACAATCTAATTGCATTTATGAAATTATATTTATAAAGTTAAAACGTTTATAAATATTTCTTTACTAAAAATGGCGTAACTTTCTCGTTTTAAGCCCGTTTTGAATGTTCTTTACGTCCACGCTCTTGTGTTAAGATGATGTATCAAAATATTAAATTTTCATATTTTGAGTCTACTGGTGAAAAGTACCTTTTTCTGTTCATATGCTTTTATAAAATTATTTTTATAAAATTAATTGTCGTAAACTTGTAAAAGTCGTATCTTATTCGTTTTAACTTCGATTTTAGTGATTCTTTCGAGCACGTCTTTGTAATTAAAATTTATATCTAATTATGATATTTTCAAAATAAAAATACCTGATGTGAACAGTAACTTTTATAAAATTATTTTTATAAGAGTATTTATTATTGTAAACTTGCGAAATTCATAACTCCTTCGTTATTGATTAAAAAATTACGATTCTTAATGTTTTGGAATCCTAAAAATATGTACTATCTAAGAAAAATACCCAATATTTTATATTAGAAGTGGTTTGTAATAAGTTTTTATAAAATTTCTTTTGTAAAACGCTTTTTAATACTAAATCTTGCGAATTACGTATCTCCTTCGTTGTAGCTCGGTTTTTCAAGTTCCTTACATATCCGGAATCCTCATGAGATGTAGTATTTTATAAAAATATAAAATAATCAAGTTATTTTTCGAATTTGATCAGATCCCTATGATATTTTTGTTAGAAATATGTTTAAACTTATTTTTGTAACCTTTTAGTTTAGTACACTTGTTACAAGTCCATTACAACACTTAAATCCACATGTATTACATACTTAGGGTCTTTACTCCATGATTTGTCTAAAGATTTTCCAAGATAACAAGATCAACAAGTCCTTATATCACTTTTACTTATAGACTTATTAAGTAACACTTTAAAACAACTAGTTTATATATACACTTTTTATACATAAACCTCACTTATATAATGTATATACTTTCATTCTCACATATTCTTAACATCAATATAGCACATGACAAAGTATATCATACCATGATCACAAGTAAAAATCCATTTTACATGTAAAGAAGTTTCCTAGATGGTGATTAACTACATAGCCATTATATACACATAAAATCATGAATGTAAAGAGATTAAGGTTTTTAGATAACCTTAATATGAAGTGTGGTGATGAACAAAAATATCTAAACCCTTTTTTAGCAAACAAACCCTAGCTTCTAAGTCTTAGAAAACCCTAATCCAAAGAAAACCCTAATATTGAACCTTCTTGCTTCAACACTTGTAAACCCCAAACCAAACCTTCTAAACACCTTAGGATATCTTAGATATGATGTAGGAATACTTGTATACTTGATAAAATAAATTATGTGAATTATTTAGGGGAGTTGATGTTTGGCCGTGGATTAGAGAGCACAAGGGAGAGGATTTATGTGTTTTTGTTATGTAAAATAATACAAGTGAAGTTTACTTGCATAGTGTGCCTTTTATAGCAAGAGTTAACTAGCTAATGGTTACTTTAACTTAACCATGGTTAGGATTGAATGACCATTGTGTAATAAAAGTATGGAAAATGTGTAAGAATGCATGGAAGGTTGCTTGGTGTAAGAACTTGTAAGAATGGTGGTTAGGAAATTGCTTGTAAAAGTTTATAACACATGTGTGATACTTAGAAGTCAAAAATAAATATCTCCTTGGTTCTCTTATGTCAATATCAGGCCACATGCATATACATATAAGGAATTTGTATAATTTTTTAGTATTGGGTATAATTGTGGGTATTTGGTTGAGTATAGATAGGTATTGGTGCTTCCGGGTATGCCTAAATGTATTTAATTATGAAACGTAAACACTTTACGTGACCAATAAAAATAAAATATAAAAAGTCGATTATTACTTTCATAAAAATAATATATTGCTTGCTTGATGTAAACCTTTAATTGTTTGATGCCCGTTTACGATAAATGATAATTTTTATCTTACGCGATTTAACTTAACGATAATAAATTAAAAGCAAACGCGTAAAAGACTAAAAATAAATAGTGAAATAAATGACGTCGTACAATGACCTAAAACACGGGGTGTTATAGTCTTCCCCCGTTAAATGAGCCTTGTCCTCAAGGCTTACGATGTGACACTTGACGACGGTGCGGTCTTTGTGAAGAGGTGTGGATACTTCTTTTAGAATTGGTCTTCATGTTCCCATGTGAACTCAGGACCTCTCCTAGAGTTCCATTGAACCTTAATGATTGGAATGCGGCTTCATTTTAATCCTTTAACTTCATGATCCATGATCTCTACTGGTTCCTCAACAAAATGAAGCTTGTCATCAATATGGAGTCCATCCAACGGAACGGCTAATGGTTCGTCGGCATAGCACTTCTTCAAGTTGGATACATGAAATGTATTGTGAACCCTGCTCAGCTCTTGAGGAAGTTCAAGCTTGTAAGCAACGGCTCCAACCTTTTCCAACACTTTGAAAGGTCCAACATATCTGGGGTTTAGCTTCCCCCGTTTGCCAAAACGTACTACTCCTTTCCAAGGCGAAACCTTGAGCATAACTCTATCTCCAACTTGAAATTCCATCGGCTTACGCTTTAAATCGGCGTAACTCTTTTGTCGATCACGAGCGGCTTGAATTCTTTGCTTGATCTGAATGATTTTCTCGGTCGTCTCTTGAACTATTTCTGGACCAGTGAGTTGAACTTCTCCAACCTCGGCCCAACAAACAGGTGAACGACACTTTCGACCATAAAGTGCTTCAAATGGTGCAGCCTTAATGCTAGCGTGATAACTATTATTATATGAAAACTCAACTAATGGCAAATGGTTAACCGAACCCTTTCCAAAGTTGATCACACACGCACGCAGCATATCCTCAAGAGTTTGAATAGTCCTCTCACTTTGTCCGTCAGTCTGCGGATGATATACAGTACTCATATCCAAATTCATACCCAAGGCATTCTGAAGTGACCTCCAGAAATTCAATGCAAACCTAGGGTCGCGATCAAAAATGTTTGAGACAAGAATTTCATGCCTCGTGACTACCTCCTTCAGGTACATTCTTGCTAGCTTTTCCATGGGATCGGTTTCCCTCATTGGTACAAAGATTGCGAATTTAGTAAGTCGGTCAACAATCACCCAAATGGTGTCATATCCTTGTGACGACTTAGGAAGCTTCATGATAAAATCCATAGTGATATTATCCCACTTCCATTGAGGTATCTTGGGTTGTACCAACAAATCCGATGGCCTTTAATGTTCATCCTTGACCTTAGCACAAGTCAAACATTTGGTAACATAGGTGGAGATGTCGGCCTTCATATTGGGCCACCAATATAGCTTCTTCATGTCTTGATACATCTTGTTAGAACCCGGATGGATAGAATATTTAGACTTGTAGGACTCATGCATGATCACGGTAATTAGATCACTATAACATGGCAACCAACTCCTACCATTTAAGCATAGAGTTCCATCCGCACATGGTTCTAACTTTTCTGTTCTAAGTTTCTCCGGATCCTTTAAATTTTCAATCAACATACTTCCAACATCTTCGTTCTTGATGTTCTCTAGTTTTCGTTCTTCAGTCTAAGCATTCAAGATTTGTTTAGTAAGATCCAAGCCAATAGTCATAACTAAGGCTTGAACTCTTAATGGTTTAATTCATTCTTCCCTGCTCAAAGCATCAGCAATAACATTTGCTTTCCCCGGATGATAACGAATCTCACAATCGTAATCACTAAGCAACTATAACCAACGACGTTGCCTCATGTTCAATTCCTTCTGATCAAGAATGTGCTGTAAACTCTTGTGATCAGTGAACACCGTACACTTGGTCCCATATAGATAGTGCCTCTAAATCTTTAAAGCGAACACTACTGCTCCAAGTTCCAAATCATGAGTCGTATAGTTCTTCTCATGAATTTTCAATTGGCGTGATGCATAAGCAATCACCTTCTCTCTCTGCATTAACACAACGCCTAAACCTTTTATTGAAGCATCACAATATACGATAAAATCTTCGCTTCCTTCAGGTAATGCCAGAATTGGTACACTACATAACTTCTGCTTCAATGGTTGAAAAGTTGCTTCTTGTTTGTCGCCCCAATCAAACTTGACCTTCTTTTGAGTAAGCTTGGTCATTGATTTGGCAATTTTCGAAAATCGTTCAATGAATCTTCGATAGTACCCAAAAAGACCTAAAAATTGACGAATCTTTGTTGGTGACTTAGGAGATGCCTAATCTTTAATGGATTTGATCTTGGCGGGGTCCACGTGAATACCCTGGCTGTCAATCACGTGACCGAGAAATTGTACCTTAGGTATCCAAAATTCACACTTAGAAAATTTGGCATACAACTCCTCCTTCTTAAGCAACTCTAAGATTAACTTAAGGTGTTCTTCATGTTCTTGCTTGTTCTTTAAGTATATCAAAATATCATCAATAAAGACAATCACAAATTTATCCAAGTAAGGTTTGCACACCCGATTCATGAGATCCATAAATACGGCCGGTGCGTTCGTCAAACCAAATGGCATAACTTGAAATTCATAATAGCCGTAACGAGTTCTGAAAGCGGTCTTCGAAATGTCTTCTTCTCAAACCCTCAGTTGGTGATAACCTGACCTCAGGTCGATCTTCGAGTAGACACTCGACCCTTGAAGTTGATCGAAAAAATCATCAATCCTTGGGAGCGGATAACGGTTCTTCACCGTCAGTTTATTCAATTCTTGGTAATCGATGCACATCCGGAATGATCCATCCTTCTTCTTGACAAACAAGACCGGAGCTCCCCAGGGTGAGGAACTGGGCCTTATGAAGCCTTTGTCGGAAAGCTCTTTCAACTCCTCTAAAAACTCTTTCATTTCGGACGGCGCTAATCGATAAGGCGCCCGTGCTACAAGTGCAGCACCAGGTACTAAATTGATTCGAAACTACACTTGTCAAGTCGGAGGAAGACCTGGCAAGTCTTCTGGAAATACTTTGGGAAAATCTCGAACAATGGGTACATCCTCAAGTCGCTTCTCCTCCGACTTGTCTTCCGCCTTCTTCGTGGTAACATGTGCCAAAAAGACTTGACATCCTTTTAGCAAATATTTCTAAGTTTTGGTGCACGAGATGATGCTTAATCGAGTCTTGTTTCCCTGGTTGCTTCCGTCACCACGAATAATCAAGGTCTCGTTTCCGTAGGGAACACAAATAATTTTCTCAGCACAAACAATAACGGCCTGATATTTCGATAACTAGTCCATGTCGATTATGAAGTCAAAACTACCCATCTCTACGGGCATTAAGTTGATGTTGAATGGGTGGTTTAGAAAATTTAAAGTACAACCCCAAATAATCATATTAACCCAAACTATTCTACCGTCAGCTAACTCGACGTGAACGCCATGTCTAATGTAGTTGGCACAATATCAATTTAGGAGCTAAATGCAGTAGACACAAAACTCCTATCAACACCAGTATCAAATAGGATATAAGCATAGCGGTTGTTTAAAAGGAACATACCCATGACGATGTTGGAGTCTGGGTTTATCCTCGCATTGCCCACCACATACACTTTCGCTTGAGCATTGCCATTTCTAGCTGGGTTGCCTCTGTTGTTGTTCTTTAGATTTGGACAATCCCTCTTGAAATGCCCCTGGGCTCCGCACTCATAGCATACAGCTTTTTGACCTGTCCCGGTGCCCTTTTGGTTGTTGGCAGCATTGGCATTAGCAAGACTCCTACAATCACAGGCCAGATGGGCAAATCTATTGCACTTGTGACATTTAGGAGTACATGGACCATCATGGTGATAGTTGGATTTGGAGCACAGAGGTTTGGATCCTTCATAAAGTTTCATATCACCCGGTCCTGCTGTGTAAGCTCGTGCTACATTTTTTCTTTTAGGAGGATGTTGTTGGTTTTGGTTGTTTCGGGAAGTGTCATCAAACTTTCTTTTGTTGCCAGCCTGACGTTTTCTGATCTTCTTATCCATCAGTTCAGTTGCCATTTCAATAGCATCCTGCATGGTTTTCGGCTTCGATGCCACTACACTACCGTTGATCATGTCGGGCAAACCTCCGACATACTTCTCAATCTTATCAGATTCATCAGGAAACATCCTGACACACATCAATGCTAGTTCCTGAAAATGTTGGTTGTAGCCTATCACATCAGTGCCTTTGACTTTCAAGTTCCACATCTCGACCTCCAGCTTCTTTATCTCGCCCCTTGGGTAGTGCTTGTTAGACATCTTCCTCTTTAGGTCTGTCCAAGTCATTGCATATGCAACATCTTGACTAACAGTCATAACGTAGGTGTTCTACCACGTTAGAGCACTTCCAAGAAGAGTACAAGTGGCAAACTTGATTTGGTTTTCCACAGTGCAGTTGCTTATTCAAAACACAGTTTCCATTCTTTCGAACCATTGCATTAATTCAAAAACTCCTTCAGTGCCTTTGAAATATAAGGGTTGGCATTTCATAAAGTATTGATAAGTGCACTCACGAGCAACTCGTTCGGTCCTTCTAACATTCGGACCTTAATCATGGCTGTCTTTGCCATTTATGCTCTTGTCAGCATCACGTGCTGCTAATGCATCAGCAATGCCTTGATCGATCAATGCGTTAAGTTGAGCATTGGTGACAGATGTGGTGGTGGTTGTTGTGACTGATGTTGACCTTGTGGCTCTTTTTGATGCCATTTTCTTTAAATCATAAGAAAATATAATACCTGTTAGATTTCATAAAATCATAACCATGACATGACGTATGCACAATAAGTAAAGTGAGATCACATCACACAGTGAAATATACAACTGAATTAAAATTAACAATGGTGTAGCTAAATCGACATTCATTTATAATAAATTTGATTACAGAAATGACATAATCCATCCATTCCATACATTCATAATCTTGAAAACATACATGATCGGTTTCAGATACAAAAAATGATCTACCATTAGGTTTACAAAGATACAAGAAATATACAACGTAGAGCCTTATAGGCAAGGAGTTACCGTGAATACTTAGTAAAGAGATAATAACGGTCCTTTCCGGTACCTGGGCTGTGCTAGACCACTAGGGGTCAATGCTGACTTGCAGGGCTATCACCTATGCTTTACTGTGTACTCACATTCTCAGTGTCTGCACAAGTGTGCCATGACGAGGTTTGTCTGATGCTCGCAAAAGCTGCAACTCTTCCCTAGTGACCAACATTTGTAAGTACGCAGTGCCATAACCTTAGAAGGACAGCGTTACTAGCAGCCATATACTGTCCCCAGGCCTCACAGGAAAATCTAGCCTCTCTATCCATGAGTAAAGCAGTGTAAGAATAGGAGCGTCTATCCCTCTGTAGTAAGTTGAGCTGACCGCTCAACAATGCTTAGCATCCTATGCATCTTCCAACGCTCTTCCAATAATTTTGTCTGTGTCTGTCTAACATGTGGTAACTTTGTCATCTGTCGACCAAACTCTGTGAGATAATGGTAGGTGGTGGTAGTGGTAATGAATGAGAAGTAGATGGTGACTCGGCCATCTGCTGGATCATAGCAGCTCTGAATCCCAACGGATAAGTAGGACTGACAGGTAGTAGTGGAGGTGATATAGGTAAGGGTGGTGATATTGACAGTGGTGGAGATGGTATATTCGTTAGTGGCTGATGATAGTAGAGTAAGTGTGAGGATGGTGGTGGGCGTAGGTATATGGCAAAGAAATCTCTCAACCTCTTCCTAAAGAGGAATGGTAAGGCGCGTGAGCTGGGATGGTATCTAGCTGTAGTACAATGTATAGTGGTGGTGGGGACAAGAGTCGGCGGGAGCTGAGTGCTCTTCCTCCTCTTCTCATCGTCCTCGCCCTCATCCTCATCATTAGCCTTGTTTTCGGAGGGATCCTCCTCCTCCCCATCATCTCTATCAGTGGGATAATTAGTTGCATCCTTCTCAGGATCCTCATCGTCATCCTCCTCCGGATCCTCCTCCAGATTAGACTCAGGAATATACCCTAGTGAATCGGCAGTGAGTGAGGACAAGCAGCAAGCAGTGGAGCTCTCAGTGGAGAGTACATCATCCTCTGGTGGCATAAACTTTGGGTATACCGACTCAGGAACAAACTTTGGTAGGGGTGGTGCCTGCTCTGGCTCCTCCGGGCCAGGCACATAATCCGGTGATGGCGGAGCCTGAAAAGCGGCCACCACATATGCATATGGATCCTCTGGCATCATGGGTGGTCCATCGACTCCCGGAGATCCTATGTCTGACAAACCCTCAAATGGACTAGATACCGCCGTGTAGGTTACTATGGAATCCTCTGAATCCGACATGAAAAAATCTGAAAATCAAAAGTAGCTTATATAAGTATTAATATAAGAATCTTATCGTAATATACGTACTATATTATAAACACGTATATCAATTATTGTATGAATCTAGTAAAACTAATGAACTACTAGTGTATGTATGACCGTGGAAACCCTTTGTTATTGAATGCAATGTTTGAAAAGTAGTTATAGTTCCAGCAAAACATTGACTTGTTTCTTAACCTTGGCTCTGATACAATTATAACACCCCAAATTAGGGTCAACTGGGGAATATGGGTTGAGGGTTGGTTACTTCATAGGATAATAGCACAAGATATATATAAGAAGACATTTAAAATTCGTTGTAATAACTGAATAATTGGATTTAACAAATTGTTTGATACAAAAGCCCGAAGCTTCACTTGTTTTTTTGTTCAAAATACAAAGATTCTATCCAAACAAATATAAAAAAATAATGCGACCAAAGCTTTAATGCATGGACATCTAAAACATACTCCACCATGTAATCCTTGCACCTCTGCCTTATTGACTCCTGAAAAACATTGCTTTAAAATGTCCATACAATAATGATTAGTGAAATCATAGGTTGGTAAGTTGTATTAATGTAGGACCGCAAGTTTTCCCATGATAAATGCAAAGATGCAAACGTCTAAAATGTAATTACGTTATCTTAGCTCATGTCACTGAAGCTCGGACATAATGGATTGCATAAAAAAAAAAAATTTGGCACACATTGCCCGATTTGATGATGTTCTAAACAGCAACATCCCTGTCTGACATTGTATATGTTATTGTCAATTAAACATCCCCGGCAAACCGGTCACAGTGGCTGACTCACCCGGACGGGGATGTCAATCCCAAATAGATCTATTTATAACATTCGCGCTCATAAAAGTAATTGACAGTTCATGATAATGGGCTCAGATAAGGTTATCGCTACTTAGGCAAACACGTAATCATGATAAAATGTACACTTGCGTCCAATTTGTAAAACATGCATATATTTCTCACCCAAAAAAAAATTATAAATCATTATAAATGTAAAATGTGAGGCTATGAACTCACCTTGAGTGAGAAGATAACAAGTATATCACAGAAAATGTGTTGGTTAAACGCCCGAATGCAACCTAATTGATTATAGGTCGTATGAGTACTAAGTACTTTGAATAACTAAGACCATATATAATTTTATATAGCTACATCACTATCTAATTGCGTTTGTGAAATCATATTTATAAAGTTAAAACGTTTATAAATATTTCTTTAGTAAAAATGACGTAACTTTCTCGTTTTAAGCCCGTTCTGAATGTTCTTTATGTCCACGCTCTTGTATTAAGACGATGCATCAAAATATTATATTTTCATATTTTGAGTCTACCGGTGAACAGTAATTTTTACTGTTCATACGATTTTATAAAATTATTTTTATAAAATTAATCGTCGTAAACTCGTAAAAGTCGTATCTTATTCGTTTTAACTCTGATTTTAGTGATTATTTCGAGCACGTCTTCATAATTAAAAGTTCTATCTAATTATGATATTTTCAAAATAAAAATACCTGATGTGAATAGTAAATTTTATAAAATTATTTTTATAAAAGTATTTATTATTGTAAACTTGCGAAATTCATAACTCCTTCGTTATTGATCGAAAAATTACGATTCTTAATGTTTTAGAATCCCAAAAATATGTACTATCTGAGAAAAATACCCAATATTTTATATTAGAAGTGGTTTGTAATAAGTTTTTATAAAATTTATTTTGTAAAACGCTTTTTAATACTAAATCTTGCGAATTACGTATCTCCTTCATTATAGCTCGGTTTTTCAAGTTCCTTAATATCCGGAATCCTCATGAGATGTAGTATTTTATAAAAATATAAAATATATAAGTTATTTTTCGAATTTGATCAGATCCTTATGATATTTTTGTTAAAATATGTTTAAACTTTTTTTGTAACCTTTTAGTTTAGTACACTTGTTACAAGTCCTTTACAGCACTTAACTCCACATGTCTTACATACTTAGGGTCCTTAGTCCATGATTTGTCCAAAGATTGTCCAAGATAACAAGATCAACAAGTTCTTATATCACTTTTACTTATAGACTTATTAAGTAACTCTTTAAAACAACTAGTTTATATATAAACTTTTTATACATAAACCTCACTTATATAATGTATATACTTCCATTCTCACAATGTTTTAACTTTAATACTAGCAACTTGACAAGTATATCTACCATGATACTCAAAGTAAAATTCCTTTTACATGTTTAAAGAAGTTTCTTGAGGGTGATTAACTACATTGCCATTATTACACATAAAATCCTGAATGAAAAGAGATTTTAAGGTTTTTTAGATAGCCTTAGTATGAAGTGTGGTGATGAACAACAATATCTAAACCCTTTTTTAGCAAACAAACCCTAGCTTCTAAGTCTTAGAAAACCCTAATCCAAAGAAAACCCTAATATTAAACGTTTTTGATTTAACACTTGTAAACCCTAAACAAAACCTTCTAAACACCTTAGGATATATTAGATATGATGTAGGAATACTTGTATACTTGATAAAATAAATTGTGTGAATTATTTAGGGGAGTTAATGTTTGGCAGTGGGTTAGAGAGCACAAGGGAGAGGATTTGTGTGTTTTTGTTATGTGAAATATTACAAGTGAAGTTTACTTGCATAGTGTGCCTTTTAATGGTTACTTTAACTTAACCATGGTTAGGATTCAATGACCATTATGTAAGAAACGTATTGAAAATGTGTAAGAATGCATGGAAGGTTGCTTAGTGTAGGAACTTGTAAGAATGGTGGTTAAGAAATTGCTTGTAAAAGTTTATAACACATGTGTGATGCTTAGAAGTCAAAAATAAATATCTCCTCGGTTCTCTTATGTCTATATCCGGCCACATGTATATACATATAAGGAATTTGTATAGTTTTTGAGTATTGGGTATAATTGTGGGTATTTGGTTGAGTATAGATAGGTATTGGTGCTTTCGGGTATGCCTAAATGTATTTAATTACGAAACGTAAACATTTTATGTGACCAATAAAAATAAAATATAAAAAGTTGATTATTACTTTCATAAAAATAATATATTGCTTGCTTGACGTAAACCTTTAATTGTTTGATGCCCGTTTACGTTAAATGACATTTTTTAGCATACGCGATTTAACTTAACGATAATAAATTAAAAGAAAACGCGTACAAGACTAAAAATAAATAGTGAAATAAATGACGTCGTAAAATGACCTAAAACACGAGGTGTTATACCAGTGGCTGCGGCTCCAAGATCTGTTGATTTAGCCGATTCACCTGTGTGTACGTCAATTGACCAAGATGCTTCATCAATAACTATTCTATCAACACAAGATCAAGAAGATTCTCTAATTACGTCACAAGGTTTTGGAGAATCACCAAAAAGGTCACATTTTCATGATGATCTACTTCACGAATCTCTTCATGATGACTCGACTTCTCAAGGATCGTCATCTAATGTGAGACCAATCCACACACTATTTGAGTTACTTGGTAGATGGACTAAGGATCATCCAATAGCAAATGTGATCAGAGATCCTTCTCGATCTGTCTCCACGAGAAAGAAACTAGAAACTGATGTCATGTGGTGTTATTTTGATGCCTTCCTAACTTTTGTAGAACCAAAGAACTTCAACCAAGCAATGATCGAACCATCATGTATTGATGCAATGCAAGAAGAAATTCATGAATTTGAAAGATTGGATGTTTGGGAATTGGTTTCGTGCCCAAATAGAGTCATGTTGATCAAACTGAAGTGGATTTACAAGGTCAAGACTGACGAATTTGGCGGGGTACTAAAGAATAAGGCTAGATTAGTTGCTCAATGATTCAAGCAAGAGGAGGGAATCGATTTTGAGGTATCATTTGCACCGGTTGCTAGAATAGAGGCCATCTGTATCTTCATATCTAATGCCCACAACAAGAATATGATGATCTTCCAAATGGACGTCAAAACGACTTTCTTAAATGGCGAGCTCAAAGAAGAGGTCTACGTTTCTCAACCAGAAGGATTTGTTGATCAGGACAACCCAACGCATCTGTACAAGCTCAAAAAGGCCCTCTACGGTCTCAAACAAGCATTACGTGCATGGTATGATATACTGTTAAGTTTCCTCATTTCACAATATTTCTCCAAAGGTGCAGTTGATCCAACACTCTTCACACGGAAAGCAGAAAATGACTTATTACTGGTATAAATTTATGTTGACGATATAATATTTGCATCCACTAATACTGCTATGTGTAATGAGTTTGCTAATCTGATGACCACTAAGTTAAAGATGTCGATGATGGGGCATATGTCATTCTTCTTAGGATTACAAATATCTCAAAGTCTGAGAGGCATCTTCATAAACCAATCAAAATATACTTCTGAAATTGTTAAAAAATATGGTTTGCTATCTAGTGATTATGTAGACACACCTATGGTGGAAAAGAGTAAACTGGATGAAGATCTATAGGGGAAACCAGTTAATGCTACACTTTACCGTAGCATGATTGGATCCCTCATGTATCTGACATCCAGTAGACCTGACCTTATTTATGATGTCTACTTATGTGCTCGGTATCAGGTAAAGCCTACCGAAAAGCACCTACATGCGGTTAAACAGATCTTTTGATACCTAAAGGGAACCATTAACATGGGTCTCTGGTACTCGAAGGATACCGATATGTCTCTAACAGCATATTCAGACGCAGATCACGCGGGGTGTCAAGACACTAGACGTAGTACATCAAGAAGCACTCAATTCTTAGGTGACAAACTTGTTAGCTGGTCTTCCAAGAAGCAAAAGAGCAATGCAATCTCGAGTACAGAGGTTGAATATATTGCCTTATCTGGGTGTTGTGCTCAAATCCTATGGATGCGTTCACAGCTAACAGATTATGGCTTTCAATTTTATAAGATTCCTTTGTATTGTGACAACAAAAGTGTGATTGCTTTATGCTGCAACAACGTTCAACACTCAAGAGCTAAGCACATCGATGTACACTACCATTTAATAAAGGATCAGGTAGAGAATGGAATTGTGGAACTTTACTTTGTTCAGACGGAATATCAACTGGCTGACATCTTCACCAAACCCTTGCCAAGAGAAAGATTCAATTTCTTGTTCGAAAAGCTCGGTATGAGAAGCATGTCTTCGGAAACTCTAAAACTTCTGACAGAGGAAGAGGACGAGTAAGGGTGGTTACTCGCGATATAATGTATTATTTGTATATAAGAAATCATAAACACACAAAAAGATTTTTCATTTTTTTTTAAAAATTTCAAAAAAGAAAATAAAAAATTGTAAAATCAGAAAAATATAAAAATATGTATCTCTGACATGTCTTCTGAAAATCGATAAGATTTACAGCCTTAGAAATGTCATTTAATAATGATACGAGGCTGTAAATGAAGTTCGAGCAGAAGTTCTAAAGACTTTCAAAACATGTCAAAAATGGCTTGCTATTATTTCCGATAGCAACCCGGTCATCATCTTAAAGGCAAGTATTTCAAAAAGAAAAATTTGCCTCACAACGGGAAATTAATTTTTCTCGGGAATGAATAACTTCATATTCATTCAAAGGCTTGTGTTTACTTTGCAACACAACCCGCACTTTCTTTATACAAATTAATGTATGTGTCAGTGCATTTCTTTATCAAAATAAGAGAAATCTTATTTTTCATGGTATTGATTTTCAAAAATAATATAATCATCTCAGTAATTCATCAGAATATGATTTTTCAAGGCATTTGACCACTCAAACAACGACTACAACTCTTTAAATAGAAAGCGCGTCATTGTTTGAAGGGGAGACAATGTCAAATTTCTTCTTCACAAGTCATCAAGGAACAAAAGGAAAAAGGTTTTTAAACCATAACGGTATAATATATGTAGTAATGTTAATTAATTTTAACTTATGTGTGCATTATATGTTATGTGTTTATACATTAGGGAGTAAATAGCAACAATAAGTAGCTAAGCATTGTAGTATAAACTTTAGGGACTAATTGTTCCATTATTGAAACTATATTATGCCTTAGAAAACTTATTTAGGAAATATACAAGGGATATAAGAGTATAGGGGGCATTTGTGCTAAATATCGAAAGTTTTAAACTACAAACACCCCTACCCGTTATTTTCAAACTCACACATAACAGTTACATATTTTTCCTCCTCCTCCATTGATACACTCGTCCTACCATCAAGATCATCAAACCAGTCGATTTCAAGCCTTAGCGTAAACTACAAAAGTGTTCCATACACCATAAACATCATATACTCCAAAGGAATTAGTGTGAATTGCATTTTTGATCTCAAAAACCCTAGAAATTGATCTAGCATTCTTCAAAATCAAAAGTGTGTGAAACTCTAAATTGATTGAGGGGTTTTGGTCCTTATGAGTTGTAGAAGACTCGCTTGAAACAATTTTAATTTTGGTTAACATATGATTGTGTTTTATTTGATTCTTGTGTGCGAAAATTTATGTTTTAGGGAAAACTTGAAAATGTTAATGGGTTTATGTGTAAGTTGTGATAGAATACCCGTTTGAATGCATTTGATCAAGAAAATCCATTGCTTGATTGTGTATTATGTGTGCTTGTGTAAAACGAGTGAAAATTTACTCGTTTTACTATACATATAAATTTTTTATGGTCAATCCTTGTTATAACTGATATATTATGTTTGGTTCATGTCTATGTGTGTTGTAAGTGCCGATAAATTGGGTTTGTATAAATTAATATTTATAGACGGAGTTTTATACATCTATGCCTATGGACGGCGATTTATACACGCCAATATAGACGGTGATTTATACACGCCCTATAGACGGCGATTTATACACACACTATAGACGGCGATTTATACACAAGTCATAGGCGGCGATTTATACACGTTCTAATAATTGGCTTGTTAATAATTAGACATTTTTTTCCTGAAACCATGAATATTTGAATCAATTGATATCCAAAATATCAAGAGATTTGACATTTTTGATAAGGGGAGAAAATGTGATTAAAATATATGGCTAAAGATGTGAATTTAAAGGACTCAAGTGCAAGCTTCTCCCTTCACGTGTTAAACATTTTTTGAATATCGATCCACATGTTGAGGGGGAACAATTTTAAATGGTTTAAGGCTGAGAATAATATTAAAAGACCAACCATGTTTGTAATTATTTGGAGTTATAAGGTGGTTAGGATTAGGTATTCGTTCCCACGATCCAGCCAGAACCGGAGGGATCTACCTAAGGACATTCCACTAGTTAGTATAGAAGTCCATAGGTATGATATAAAAAAAGGAGTAAAAGTGAGAATAAGGGAAAAGTGCCGACTGAGATGGAGCTAGTACTGGAACAAACCCAACAAGGTACTAGTCATGAAGTCTCGTATAGCACTTAAGGGGTTAAAGATTAAAAATAGAAACGTTTAAGATAAAGGGGTGAAGAAAGAGCCCGCCTTACACTTAGGCAGAATACGCGGTTCAATACATAAACTGTCAGAAACCACTAAGTGTTGTCTGGTATTGAAGACAGTTTTTCATGGACCCAGTTGACACAATGACAACCCTCCTCAGCCACTCAAGGTCTCTCAAAAGACTCTTGTTTCATTTCTCACGGAGATTACACTTATTTCTATCGACTTTCTCACTCCGAGTTAGTAGGTATTGAAAAGGTGGCAGTCTGCTCCAGCCTCCGATTACTAAAACCAAAGTGCACTATCGAGTCTAGAGCCACATAAGAGATCATCCATAAATCTTATTAGGACACTGGTATGTGCTTAATCACACATACCTTTTACCTTTAAAAACGAGCTAAAATAACCAAAAACGGACTCAAAATGCCAAATATATGCTTGTTTTACTAATTGTGTTGTGCAGGAACGGATATCTAATCAAAAAGACGAAAATCAAGCAAAAGCGGGACAAAACCGGACACGGGATGGAAAGGTGTGTGAAAAAAGACGAAGCCCAATCAAAGTCAAGTCAACTCCGAGAAGAAAAAGCAAAGAAAAATATAACTTGAGGGGTCAAAAATACCAAACCCCTAAGTTATATTAATAAGGAAACACAGGCAGGGGCTGATTATGCCAATTTGGAAAACTTTATTTATAAAAGAAAAAAGAGAGTGAATAGAAGAAAAATGTGGAGGGGCTTTTCTTGTACACAAGCCAAACATTCCCTTAATCATCTTCAACCTCCCTCTGTCAACCCAACTTGTATAACCTTTCTCCCGCCAATACCAAAACCAGCCAGCACCCTGTTTTGCTCCCATACTTCTACCCTGCAACACTCCATCATCCACCCTACTAACCCCCCCAGCTTTATAAAGTCCATGTTGGCAATCCCTCTCCATTCCCAAAGCACTTCGATGGCTGAGATTGTCTCCAAAGAAGCTTAAAAGAAATTAAAGGCTGGGATTTGCTTTAGATTCTCCTCACACAACTAGCACACTTGGTTTTATCTCTCAAAAGAAGCACAAGATGCAAGTCCAATACTTTGGCTATATATAGAGCTTCTTGTAAGCCTTTGAAAAAAAAGATAACATCTATCTAGTTAGTTTTTAGTTTTTAATTTAATTTAAGCTTATTTTCAGTCATTTACAACTTTTGCTTTCAGCTTTGTAACAT
>BQNB010079144.1:0-30335 GCA_026074375.1 Tanacetum coccineum
GATCTCGTCGGTCCTTCCTCCGTACGGAGTTACAGAGGAAATCGCTACACCTTAGTCATAGTAGATGACTACTCTAGGTATACTTGGACTAGATTCCTTAAGGACAAAACTGAAGCCTTCGATAAATTTGAAATATTTAGTAAGAAAATTCAAAACCAATTAGGATGTACAATGGTGTCAATAAGAACCAATCACGATAGGGAATTTGATAATGAGATGCAATTTGGAGAGTTCTGTAATGCCAATGGTATTACACACAACTTCTCAGCTCCACGCACACCTCAATCAAATGGGGTGGTTGAAAGGAAAAATAGGACACTTCAAGAAATGAGTAGGACTATGTTGAATGAACAATCATTACCACAAAGTTTTTATTGTAACGTCGTAGATACTTCAACATACATACTTAACCGAATCCTAATTAGAGCCATCTTAGGCAAAACACCTTACGAACTCTTGAGAGGTAGGAATCCTACTCTTGATTATAATAGAGTGTTTGGAAGCAAGTGCTTTATACTAAACGCCAAAGACTACCTTACCAAGTTTGACCCAAAGTCATACGAAGGTGTCTTTTTAGGTTATTCCCAAAATAGTAAAGCCTACATCATCCTTAATAAACACACTAGGAAAATTAAAGAATCACTCAACGTGACATTCGATGAAACTCCTCCACCCTCTAAGGCATCACCATTGGTGGATGGTGACTTAGATGAAGAAGAAACCATTAGGGCAACCGAAAAGAAAAACCTAGAAAATGTTGTTGAGGATGAAACACTAGAAATTGACAAAATAGTCAATATTAAGGAATCTAGGAACCATCCTTTAGAAAATGTCATAGAAAACCTTAACCAAAGAACCCTTAGGTCACAAGCCCAAAACCAAAGTAACTTCTTTTGTTTTATATCAACTATAGAACCTAAGAACGTGAATGAAGCCTTAGGAGATAAAAGTTGGATAGTCGATATGCAAGAAGAATTAAATCAATTCATTGCTAATGATGTTTGGGAGTTAGTTCCACAACCTAGAAATATAATAATCATAGGAACTAAGTAGGTGTTTAGAAATAAGCTAGACGAGAACGGTATTGTTTCTCGTAATAAGGCTAGGTTAGTTGCTCAAGGCTATAATCAATAAGAGGGCATCGATTATGATGAAACTTATGTCCCAGTTGCTAGACTTGAGTCTATTAGGATATTATTAGCTTATGCTTGTGCTTTAAACTTTAAATTATTCCAAATGGATGTAAAAAGTGCATTCCTGAATGGTTTTATCAATGAGGAGGTGTACGTGGCACAACCTCTGAGATTCATTGATTTCGAGAAACCGGATCATGTTTATAAACTAAAGAAAGCTTTATATGGTCTTAAACAAGCACCCAAAGCTTGGTATGATAGACTAAAAGCTTTTCTTGTTAAACATGAATATAAAATAGGAATGGTAGATAACACTCTTTTTACTAAGAAGAAAAGTTCAAATCTCATCATCGTTTAAATATACGTCGATGACATTATATTCGGTTCGACTTGTTAAGACATGTGTGATGAATTTTCCAAAATCATGCATGACGAGTTCAAGATGAGCATGATGGGTGAACTTAACTTCTTCCTTGGATTACAAATAAAACAAATGGAAGACGGTATTTTCTTTAATCAATCTAAGTATATTAAAGAAATGCTTAAGAAATTTGGATTAGATGATTCTAAACCAATGAAAACACCCATGTCCTTCGATACTAAACTCAAGAAAGAAGAAGTGTGTGAGTCGGTAGATAGTACCAAGTATCGAGGCATGATAGGTAGTTTATTATACCTGATAACAAGTAGACTCGATATCATGTTTAGTGTCTGCCTTTGTGCCCGTTTCCAAGAGGCTCCCAAAACCACTCATCTTGAAGAGGTTAAGCGTATCTTTCGATACATTAAAGGCACTACGCACTTAGGATTATGGTATCCTAAGGGGACCGGCATAGAAACCATAGTATATGCCGACTCTGATCATGCGGGAGATTATATGGATCGAAAGAGCACTAGCGGTATTTGTACGTTCGTAGGATCTTATTTGACATCTTGGTTCTCGAAGAAACAAACCGCTCTTGCTATATCCACTACCGAAGCCGAATACGTAAGTGCTGGAAAGGCATGTCAACAAGCACTATGGATGAAACAATCTCTCATCGACTACGACGTACGACTCGACGACGTTCCCATCATGTGTGACAACAAAGGCGCGATTGACCTTAGCAAACACCCGGTGCAACATTCTCGTACCAAACACATCAAAATTCGTCATCACTTTCTTCGTGATAATGTCTAGAAAGGACACATCTTAATGGAAAAAGTGCCATCCGTCGACAATATTGCTGACATTCTTACTAAACCTCTTAAATGTGAATCGTTTAACTATCTACGTCTTGGTTTAGGAATGATGGAACACATTCCATAAATCATTAGTCCGCTTCTCTTTCTTTTGTCTTAATTCTAGTCCGTGTTCCATTCCGTGTCGTGACAACTTAAATACTTCATCTGAAGTACTTTAAGCATTTTTAATTCGCGAAATGTAAATTAAAATGTCACTCTTCTTCGTAAAAATTTCTTTAAAAAATGAGTCCAAAACCTCTCACTGAGGGCGGCCCCCATACCATAGGCAGCCCTCAATATATTTGGGACCGCCAGGCGTTATGGGACCGCCATCAGCAAGACAATAAAATTGGGCACTAAATTAAAAAATGTTTAAAACACAAAAACAAACACCCCCTTGTCTGTTGCAAGCGACGAACACGACTCAAACCACCCTAAAACTTAAAATCACCCATTAAAACACAAATTGAAGATAAAATCAACATCTACAATCATTCACAACATCTTAATGATCATCAATTGTAAGTCATTTTATCTATTTTCTTTCAATTTGAGTCTAGGGTTCATGATGAACACAAAAATTGAAATTGGGGATTTTCTATTTTTCTTTCAATTTTGTACAATTAAGACTAGTAGGATACAATGTATAACTAATATGCTTCCCGTAGACATAGGATTTTCATACATTAGTAAGTTCATTAAAAATTGATTTTGAACCAAAACCCCAATTTTATTTTCAAATCACTCATGTTAGGAACATAATAAAATTATTGTTATGCAGTGTTAATACAACCTAAAAACGTTTTCAAACACATGCATAATGATCTCATGAACAAAATTCGAGATACATAATTCATATGTATTTTTCGACTTGTTTGGATGAGCAAAATCAAATGAAGGAGCGTTTAGGTTAACTCTTAGGATTTTATGCTTAGGTCGAGTTAATTGTTACTCCACATTTGTAACATCTAGGCACACACTAGACACATGTCCAAAATAATTAAACGTGCATAAAATAATAAAATATTATCTTTGTTGTTTTTCCTTTTAGGTGATAATGCCTCGAATCACCAGTTTAGATCACCAAAACACTCGCAACTATATCCCACACATATCAAACGAATTTAACCAACCACTACAAAACACCATTGCAAACCTTAAAAAATTATACTTTCATGAGGGTAGGGTCGTTAGTCAAAACTTTGAAAATATGAGTCATATCCGTGCCAAGTTCAAGTCTATTGGTTTTGATTGTTTGTTAAACATTAACGAACAAATTGTTCCTCGCTTTTATAGTCAACTTTCTTTTAACTATAACGCCGAGGGTCATTTTGTTGTCAACTTTGTTATTCAAAACAAGTCATTCTCTCTCACTCTCGAAGAGTTTGGTCAAATTTTAAAAATTCTTTTTAAAGGTCATGTGTCACACACCGACATGTAGTTACTCGACTACTTGTCACTAAGTGCCCCAAGTAGAGGTCATTACCAAACCACTCCTCCTTCTTCTCAAGTCATCAAGTCTCTCATTCAAATTCCATGACAAAGTCAAGCCACTCGTACCAAAAACAAGAAAACCATTGTCGTGGATGAGAATGAAATCTTAACCCGCGAAATTCAAACTCATATGAAACCATGGAATAGCACTCGAATGGCTGTGAACATGCCTGTGGTAGATACGAATGATTCAAGAGAAGAGGATGATAGTATTGGGAAGATCAGGTCATCTACTCATGATGGTATTAAGCCCATGGGAGTTTATTCAGCAGCTAAGGTTGTTGATGCGGGCTCCTATGAGGATACAAATACCGGTTCTAAACCTACTTGTGGGGTCTGGAATGGTACCATGCTTGCTTTAATGCAATCTGGTCCAAATCTTTTTGATGATACTTATAGGACTGAAAATGGAGGTAAATTGGGCAGTGTCGAGTCATGTGCCAAGTAAGAAGTTAAACTTTCGGTCATTTGTTAATGAGGAGAAAGTAGAAAATTCTGACATTGTTCTTCTACGAGATGTTATTGATAAGGTAAAGAACAAGTATGAGAATTTGCTTGTGGGTTATTTCATTGGTAAAAGCCTTGCATTCTCAATTGTTCAAAACTATGTAAACTTTACGTGGGGCAAATTTAGGATTCAAAAATTGATGAGAAGTGATGATGGCATTTTTCTTTTAAAGTTTGCTAATAAGAGGGTAATGGAACAAGTACTTGAACGGGGTTCATGGTTAATTTGCAATACTCCATTAATTCTTACTCCCTCCGTCTCACTTTTATTGTCCTCATTTGACTTTTTAAAGTCTTTTCTTTTTCAATTTTAATCTTTAACATTTTTTTTGTTATATACTCTCTCCGTCCCAAAATAATTGTCTCCCGACCAAAAATACACACTTTTAGAAAACATAATTACTATTGCATTCTTTCTCTTATTTTTTTTGTAAAATGACAGTTTTACCCTTATACAATTAATTAAATCTTTGAATGAAGCTTGTAATTTTAAGTATCATTAGGTGCAATATAATAAACTTGCTACATTACTCACAACTATATTTGGAAGGGGACAATAATTTTGGGACAACCCAAAATGGAAAGAGAGACTATTAATTTGGGACGGAGGGAGTAATACTTTATGAAAATTATACCAATGAAAATATATTTAAAAACAAACCCATTCATAAATTTAGCATCAAGTATTATATAACATAAACCAAAATATTAAAGATCAAAGTTGCAAAAGAAAGACTTCAAAAGGTCAAATGAGACAATAGAAGTGGGACGGGGGGAGTAATAAATGGACTCCGAGTTTACCTTTGGGAAAGATGAGGTAACTAAGGATCCTGTTTGGGTTAAATTGCATAAAGTTCCTTTGGTTGCATATTTAGAGGATGGTCTTAGTCTTGTTGCTACTCAAATAGGAAAACCATTAATGTTGGATGCTTTTACGAGCATTGTGTGTTGAAGCATGGGGTCGTATCAGTTTTGCTCATGCTCTTGTTGAGATTAGCTAGGATACGGATTTGAAGGAGGTGATTATGGCTGTTCCAAATGAGGATGAAACCAGTTATACTAGGGAAGTCATTAGTGTGGCGTATAAATTGCAGCCCCAAAGGTGTGTCGACTGTAAAAAATTTGGTCATTCTGGTGATAAGTGTCAAAAGATTGTTAGAGAGCCTGTTAGTTTTACTACTTCGGATATGAATAGTGATGGGTTTACGAAAGTTAAAAGGAAGAAAAATAAAGGTAAGAAGGCTGATCAGCAGCCTTGGTCTAGACATATTGATGGTATTCGGCTTACTAAGCCAAAACCTGATTTTTATTGGCAAAAAACGTGTGCCAACAAGAGTGGAGCTGATTTGGTTAATAAGGGTCCAACGGATGCTAATTCTTCTATTAGTAAGGTAAATGGTCCATCTACCTCAAACTCTTTTGATACATTAAATAATGTAGACAAAGGGGATGCATGTGTTGTATCTAGTTCTATGGATTCAAAAGGAGGATCAAGCGGTGGGACATGCTACGGTTAGTAAGCATACATCGCCTACGTGGAATGAAGGCTCCGAGTCTGATGAAGAAGTGGATGAAGTTCTATTTCCTGAAGGAAATAAGTTTGATGATCAATTTGATATCCGGCTTAAAGGTCAGGTTAGGAAATATGTTTTGTTCTTGTCTGTTTATTCATAAGTTAGGTTCTCTTTCTTAGTTATGGTTGTTTTTTTTGTTTTTGCACTTTAGTGCGTTATTGTTTGCCCATGTAACGGGCTGGGTTGTAGGACTTCACCTACACCTTTTGTACTTAAACGTTTTTTTGGTGTAATATATTTTACCGGGGAAACCCTTTAACAAAAAAAATATGTTTTCTTAGTAGCTATTGATAATTTTAATAGCTTCAGCGATGTGTCTTATGTGCATATGTTTTAGTTCAAGTAGAGCTGTGAGAAATAATGCACAATCAAGGTGGTTTTGTTACTACTGGCATCGAATCCATCTGACATAGTAACTAGAGACATTTTTATTCATGAGGTGGTTATCAACTGTATTGTAACATCCATTTGATGGCACACACGTGAAATAAAAAGAGTCTTGCTTACGTGATGTCACTTAGTCGACACATTTGAGGAGTTAGTGAGCTGCCCACACCATCAACAACTATAGAAGGCTTCCCAATCCAAACATCTTTATATCTGATATCAAAGCAAGAATTGATTAATAAAAGGTTAACTATTTAGCTTATAATGAGATGGCTAATATTAGGTGATGCCTTAGAATATATGTGAAAGATATGGAATGGAACTGTTCTACCTCAGGTAAATGCTAGGATCGAATCTAGTTGACACAGTGTCATTAGCACGAACAATCTTCTTTAAGTCAGTCTTAACGAAGTAGTTAAATGAATCCAGATGTTGTTTCACCAAATCCCTGATCTCCAGAGGTTAGTTTATATAAGCACACATCCATAACGTTTTGCAAGATCAATTACAAAACTAAATATGATAAAATGAAAAGTGACTAATAGTAATAACAACACAACCATAACATGAATGGATACCAACACTTACATCTCGCCTTCTAACTCTATTCCTGCATGCGCCTATAAAAAATAGATGCCAACCAATATGAATGCAAAACATGGGTAAACAACACCCCCACCAACCACAATACTATCCCCATACCGATGCACGTGCTTAAAACCTAAGCCCTTACTTACAGACTATGCACTTCCTTATCACTATGCCAAGCACGCGATAACACAAAACTTACATGAGTTGTCACAGTTAAAATGAAACAGCCTAACAACTATTTAAAACCAAATACGTCAAAATACAAAGCCGCTACTTCCTTACCACTAGAGGAAGCACATGTACACACAAATACGAAAGAACCTATCGCAATTAGAAAGATATTGCCTAATTATATAACTCAAGAACATTTAAATGAGCTATGTATCACATTTGTATCGACTAACTAAATAACACATAACCACACAAACTTTTCAAATGCATGTCACTTAAAAAAAGACCTCCAGTTCTCCGTTACTCTATGTCCAGCAAAACTAACTATAAAGTGCAAAATGAAGTAAAAGCTACAACCCTTTTTTAGTTAGTGTTCCAAATAGCAAAACAAGCTATATATCGCAATAATAACGATGTCAACTACACATAACCTAACAAACTTTTCAAACACAAGTGGTTTAAATCTGCAACCTCCGTTACTCTATTTTATAAAATAACCTAAAAGCTGCAACGCTTCTTTAATTAGCATTTCAAATAGGAGTGTTTTATATTCTAAACATCAAACGCTCCAAAAAGCTCTAGCCTAAAACTAAGTTTTATCAAACAAATACTGTAAATGATTTGAAGTCGCAACATTAACGAATAACAACAGCGAGTACCAATACCTTAAGAAACTCCGAAACTAACTGAAACTTATCAACCACGGACTTTATCGGAGCAGTTTAGCTTGTCAATTTCTCCGCTACTGAAATTAGAAACGAAATTAATTTAATTCTATAAAATAAAATTAAAAAGAGTGAAATTACAAAAAGTGATTGTGAATGAAAGTGTGTATACCTATGATGATTGGAGTTAGTTGTAACAGATTCATCATCCATCATTACTCCTATGGAAAACTGTTTGGTTGTGTGTTTGGTTTAGTAGAGTTTAATGAAAATTTTTATTGATTACAAGATAACTAAATTATGAACTCAAAACAAGAAATCCCCAAAAAAATTTGAAACCCTAATTTATGGAAAACTGATTTTTCAAGATTAATCTTCGTATCACAGCCAACCTGGCTCTGATACCATGTGAAATTTTATACAAAGACTAATCAAAACACCTTAGAACAAGTTGATTTATGAATACAACCAACCTCCCGAATACAACCAACCTCCAATAAGCTTATTTTCTAATATTGCATCAGACAATCACTTCGAATGTGATTTCTGGTTTTGAGTTCAATTACAATTACCAAGAAAGAAGATGAAAATCTCTAAAAGATTTAAGAGAATACGAAAAGGATAACAGAAAAACTTTTTTTTAAATCAATGACTATGTCAATCTATTTATACTACATTAACCCTAGCTCTTTTTGCAGCTTCAAACCTTTAACATTCAGTCTTTACCAACTTTAGTCCTTACAGTCATAAACAAACTACAAACTATATCCAAAGTTAAAATAAAAACTTACTTGTTAAACCCTAAAGTGTCAGAACTTATATTTCCAGTCCTTGTACCAGTATTAAGCTTATCATTTTGATAGTTTTTTAAACTTTATTTAATTTCATATTTATCATTGTTCATTAACTTAACTAAAAGGTAACTAGTAGTAACTAGAAGTGAAAGATTCTAGATACGTGGCACAAAATGGATATCACTTACGGAGTATTAACCGCCAACTTTTTTTATAGTATAACTTTTCTTTTTCATTAGCTATAATAGTGTGGTTGGTTAGATTGTACCACTAATATTTTGTCAGGATTTTAAGGCTGATAGAAATCTTCGTTTGACAAGGTATCTAGTACAGAGGACATTCGACAAGTTGTTATGAGGGTGGATGTGAAGGTCATCCCCGATGGTGGGTAAGTGCTCTCACTCAATGTTTATAGGAGTACCATAGTGGATAGATTAAGGCTCTCATATTCTAAGCACAAGGCAATGATGCTCGTACTCTTGCTGATTGCTATGTAAATGAACGATATTTACTCTGTAAGAAATAGTCCTTAATCCCCCTGCATGTGACGTCTAATGTGAGCGACACAATAACCATATGGGTTGCGCCACATCATTGTGCTTGAAGATAAGAGAATGATCAATGAGGCTCACCCGGGTATGTTTCCTGATGAGGATATGGTCCTGATCTTTGATGGTACCCAGCTAGAAGATTACCAGTTGTTACGGGATTACCCCATCTATAGTGGTATGACCTTCTTGTTCACTGATGCCATATAACTAGTACCATTGGTAAGATTTTCTCTTAAAAGATTCAACCATTTGTTTGGAAAAATTTTTTGCTAAATGTATGTGAATGTCAATTTGGTTGACAAAGAGTATCCATTAAGGAAAGATACGATGGTATGTTTGTTGTTTCTAATGTTGACAATGTTTAGGATTCGTGTTTCGCAAATCATTTTAATACTCATGTTTTCTGTTGACATCGCGTTTATTATGAGAGAATAATGTATTTACATTTGGACTACAAAACACGCCGCAGCGAAGCGCGAGTTCTAAATTTTTTTTTATAAAATAAATGTGCATTAATATAAGGGTAAATAATGTCTAACATAAAAAATAGAAGCTCATAGCCCTTCCTAGTTCTAAGGTAGCCCCGTCATTACTCATTTTGGCTCGCCAGCCTAAACGAGCATAAATAAAATATTCTAAATATCAAACATATATAATGCATTCCGCATTTGCATTACATGCAAGCTTATTAGCCAACATAATGTGCAAAATGCTCGATCGCACAGAGCCTTTATTTTTTTAGAGGCCCCAAAAATTTAAGCGTAACGAGTGATTTAATAACTTTTAAACTTAAAAATGCTAATAGATTGTTTTGAAACTTAAGAATGAGTTGAATCCTATCATAAGTAAGCTAACATTGTTAAGTTTTTAATGTTTTTTAGAAAAGCATGAAAATTGGGCAAGTGACGAAGGAAGAAGATGAGTTTTGGCCAAAGTCGCTTTTCAACCTAAAGTCTAGCATTTACATCTTTATCCCAATTTAGTTGTATTTGTTTAAATAAAGGAAAATAACTTATAAAAAATTGGCAATTATCTAATACAAATTATATAGTACACTTTTGAATTAGAATATAATGAAGTACTTGCGCATTCTTTAATAAAAGGTTAAAAGATGGTCTGATGACTAACACATCTATTTTGGAAACTTTGAAATGATCGATATAGATAAAACCATTGTCAAACAAACATGAAATACATAAAACTTGAACACCACCTCTAATTATAAAAGGTGCATAATGGCAATTGTCTAAAAAATCACTAGACCATTAGGTAAAACTAAGTCATAACTTCCAATAGCTTCTATTTGCGCACGAACGCCATCGCCCACGTACAAATAATGAGCTCCTTGTTTCAGCTTTTTTTTTATCTTTTAAGGCCATGTTTTGTGGTACAAATGTGAGTACCACAACCAGTGACGTATAATTAATCAGCCAACTGCAATCGCGGAACTATATTCATCGACTGGAGTTCCTGCAACATTTAAAGGAAGGATTAGAATCGATACTCAAATAGCAGTCCCCAAAGTAATACTCTATTCGTTTAACATTGGTTGGTAAAACAAGTGAAACCAAGAAACACGACATACAGTTGAGCACAACTACCATTGATTTTCCTCCCTCCGTCCCACTTATTTTGGGACGGGGGAGTAAATGATCAAATGGTCTGTGAACTTACTCCACCGTGTCTATGTACGCAAAGTAATTATGAAAACAAGAATAAACTGAAAGTTTATAAGATATTGTACATTAACCTTAGCTGAATTGAATCACATTTTAGAGTCCAAACCAGAACGCTAATAGATTTAACTTAAAAAAATCATTCATGCACAAAACGTCGAATAATGAAAGACGATACTTAACACAACAAACATCAACCTGAAAGTTTTAAAAATTCACCTGGAATAAAAGCTTGCAGGCATATGGTAGTTTCATGGATGACATAATGTCCCCGTTCTTGCATGTAGAACAGACCCTAGTTTTAGTTTTATAATTTATGTATCCAAGTAAGCCACACTTTCTACAAACCTGCAAGATAACAAAAATAATAATAATAATAATAATAATAATAATAAGGCACGAGGTTCATGAAAACATCAGTAGCCATCAAAAAACCAAGAAACGGGCAATCGAAGCTTAACAGAAAAAGCACACCTGAACTTCGAAAGGATCACTAGAAATCATTAAGCGTTCATAAATCAGATTACTAGTTCCATAAGCAATCAAACAATCTCGTTCCATTTCTCCCACTCGAAGACCTAGGTAATTATGAGAATTATTAAGTAACTTTGATTATTTAAGGTTATAACAATCACATTATGCAGAAGTCGCACCTCCATTCCGGCTTCTCCCTTCCGTGGGTTGTCTGGTTATAAGTTGGCGGGGGCCCATGCCTCGAGCATGCATTTTATCAAGGACCTATTTTTATATCGAGATCAATAATGCACCTAGTATTAGTATCATTAACACACATAACTAATGACAGCAAAAACATACTATATGATTAGAAGGATGAACATAATGAGATGCAAGATGCAAACAAAACTAAGAGCAGACCAAACTTCAACTCTCGACTGCTGATAAAAAAGTTACAGAGGTTGCAGGCCAAATAAACAAATACGATTAATATATATAATATCTTTAGAAGCGGTCTTTTAATTATTGACTTAAAAACATTTCATGGTAATCCTAGTACTAAAAATAAATGTGCAGCACAGAAAAATTGTCAACTAAACCTAAAATCAAATTCTTTTAAAACACACACATTATGTATCTTCCTTTTTTCTAATCAAGTCATTATCAGAACAGAGTATAGCAGAACAAATCAGCATAACGTTGTTAATAATTACATCAATTCTCGTTGCTGTTTTTAGAATGTATTTGATTTTATCGGATTTAGCTCTTACCATATGCTTTAGTTTCTGGTAGTATATAGGCCCCATGAAGATATATGCTTGTAGTGGCGTACCAGTGATACCTGAAATATGATGAGAAAGCTAAGACGCTTATAGACTTGAGGGATAAGACAGTTACAGGCTACTATTTTTGTTACTTTAGGTGAGTTAATATCAAACATAATGTGCCAAAACGACTAGAACCTGAATAAAGGAAGTCCTTTCCATTGTAGCAAAAGCCATGCTTCACAAGTGTTGCACTGTATAAGATATGAACTGTCACTTAGAATCTGAAACCAATTTAACTTTCAGATAAAACTGGATAAAGCACCTTATGTCTTCAACATTGTCTGCATGGCCACTTGGTTCCCCAAATGCGCTTCCGTAATGAAACTTGCCACATGAAACACCAGCCTTACTCCCAAGAAGCTCTATCATCTTCCCAACAGTCATTCGACTGAAAATCAAATAGATGATCGAAGGTGAGAAAACAGAAGGAAGAAAAGGTTCTAAATATTGTTAACAGAATATTTATATTAACACAAGCAGCATATGGATAATCAATAAAGGTCACTAGTAGGATTTTAGCCTCTTATCCTAAGCATACCAGCAAAATTAATTAGTAGACAGTCACGCTATTTCCATGGGCACTAATATTCTTTTCTTAGAAATTATCCGGTGAAAGGCAACTTGTGTTATATACTTATACAATTATAAACTTTCCTTAAAAACATATGCTTTATAAGATTTAAAGTAAACTACAAAAACTGTCCTATGTGGCTTATTTAAATTGCATGTGCAGTCCCTATTTTTTATAAAAGTATCGTGAAAAATATGAAAAACGCTTTTCGGGTTTTGTTCGCGTAAAAGTAAAGTTTGGATTAAGGAAGTAGCAGGCCAAATGAAGGTGTTTTGAGCTAGGGAGTGAATTAGTATACAAAACGACGTCGTTGAGTGGTTAAAGTTTATATGAAGGCCTAAAAAGTTGAAAAAACGTAAGGAGAGTTTAGGGTGGTTTATGTTGTTTAAAAGTAGTTGTTCTATGTGGGATGGGGTTATGTTGCGAGTGGTGATGAATGATAGGGTTAGTGTGGTTGACCAGTTTTGGGTCTGGTGGAGGATGGTGGTGAGATTGGAGACTATGGTGGTTTGGTCGGTGGTTTGTGGTGGGATGGTGGAGGGCGGTCGGAGGCGGTGGCGATGACGGTGGATGTTTTTCATTTGGGTGTAACTCAAGTGCTGCCTAAGTGCCTAATAGTTATATACGGTGGATGTTTTTCATTTGGGTGTAACTCAAGTGCTGCCTAAGTGCCTAATAGTTATATAATACTTATGCGTGTGTACTGTACAGTTAATGTTCCAGAACCCTCACGAGATTCACTTCTTTCTGTTGGCTTTCTGGTTAATGGGCCCTGGTTGTATATGCACAATATCTGTTGCCAATAAGCACATATAATATACTATACCTACCTTGGAAATCCGTGAGGATTCATAATCAAATCTGGACATATGCCACGTTCAGAGAAAGGAAAATCTTCTTGCTGAATTATGGTCCCACAAACACCTTTTTGGCCATGCCGGCTACTAAATTTGTCACCAACCTGAAGAAAAAAGCATGTCAGTATCACATCCAGAGAAAGATATGGTATATACATATACATATATAATTTTAAGTTTTTCACAGATGAAAATGATCTTGAAAGTTGCATGGTAGTGTATAGCATAAAACCACTAACTCTTACCTCAGGCCGACGAGTATGGCGAATCATGAATTTTACACATAAATTGTTACGCCTATCAGAGCATAAAGCCACTCTATCCACTACAGGTGTTTCCCCTTCCGCACCTTTGTATGTTTGTTTGCTCGTTCTATATTTACTGGATGCAATAACAAAATGAGCTTTTACCATCACAAAGACAAGGATATTTAGTAATTTATAATGACCAACTCACATCTGTGATGGATGCGACTTGGCGGCAGTCTTTGGATCTATAGGGCACTCTTTCTGGAGATAAACGTCTTGATGTCTTATAATTTCACCAGGAGAAGCAAGTCCGTCTTTATCCAAAATCTACACAGTACAGTATTGTCCCATTTAGCATGAATATGATATTTCACTAGTAAATAACCAAATAAGCAATTAATCAGCTCATGTTTAACTATGTTAGAAATCTAGGCATCATGCTTGATGCAAGAGAGAATATCAATTAACACAGGATCACCTAATTAACATAATAAAACTATGCTCATGAATGCAGAGGTTGTTTAGCACACCTGGATCTTCTCAGCGTCATACTGGGATTTACTGGGCGTAGAAAACTGGTCACATGAACCTTCATACTTCTGCAACACAGCCGACATCCTGTTTATGACAACACATAAAAGAAAGCAGATTTAGTAGCTTGAAACTAACAGAAAACAGACTAACTGCACAATTTATAACTGATAATTACTTTTTCATTACTATACAACGGCCAAAACCACGATCCAAAGATGATTTATTCATGACTATGGCATCCTCAATATCGTAACCGCTATAACTCATAACTGCAACAGTTGCATTTTGCCCAGCTCCAAGCTTATCATAACCCACCTAGAAACGATGAAAGTTTATCAAATAAAAAAGCTGCGGAAGCATAGAAACTAACTGATGAATAAATATATACTGTTGTAAGATAGAATACAGACCAGTTCAATTGTTCTTGTTGTCAATAGTGGCCGTTGAGGATAAGACAAAAGGTAGATTAATGTATCCATCCGAGTTAGCTACAATTACAGACATACTAGACATGAGTGACTGAGTATAAATATAATAACCCGGTACATGATGCATGTAATTACAACTCAGTAAAAATCTCAGAAATAATTAATCAGCATAGAAAGTAGTAACTAATAAAAAACTAAATAAATTCAGAAGCCCAATGTACATACTCTGGTGGGAAGCAAACTAAGTAAAAATAAAAACTTTAGTAATATAGATTTTGATGAAACTATGTTGGGCAAAACCATATTCATAAGGATTACGATTATAAATTAGTACCTAATAGATCATCATAATAGTTAGCTAATTCATTAACTGTACTAAATATGGAAGATTGATAGGTTACATTGGCAATAATGGTTAATCACTAAAATACAAAATAAGTGCCAGATGCATCTCACGGATCCACCATAACCAAAGACGGATCCAGGGTTAGGTAGATCCGTACGACATACCAGTTGGACCAGATTTGAATTTCAAATATTGCCTATAAATAGCAACCTCATGTCTTCATTTTAAACAACCCTTTCCAATATTTTTCTCTCTTGCATATTTATTTTTATATATTCTTTGATCATTATACTTGTTCTATAATTCATTACAAGTGATCCAGTTATTTTCACTCTTTAGTGAAGAATGCAAAAGAAGACATCAAGAAGTAGAGACATAACCAATGTTGTCAATCATGAAACGAAAAAGCATAAAAGATGTACAGGTTATATAATACACACATTTTATGAACTAAACGAGCAAATGCTCCAAATATTACAGCTCCAAAGCAAAAGTTGCATAAAAGAGATCTTGCGTCTTTAAAACTCTTGCCTGGGACTTCTCAAAATCAGTATTGAACTGTAGAAATATTTTGGAGCTGATATTGTCGGTTTAATAAATTCTTGACAAAAAAGATGGGTCAGATAGCGGCAAGTAGCGGTTGCAGAGAACACACAAAAATATTATGTTCTAATCCCAGATTAATCCTTATTATTTAATAGAGGTGATCATTCTTCTAATCTCCCCATACACGGGATATGATAATATAATTATATACAGTAGCAAATGATCTATCTTCACTAAGTCAAAGTGATAGTTTGAATGACAGGTCCAATTTTCATTTATCAAGGATCTTTGTTAATAGCATTCTGATCTAGACAAATAAATATAGTTCAGCCAACATCTGAATAACAATACAAAATAAAATTTGATGACTGATGGATCAAAAAGAAGTACAAAAATTCATACCTGGTTATATGCAATATTACCCATTGCTTGCTTTCCCATAGCACACTAAAAGAAAACATAATCTGTCAATCCTAATGCAACCAACAAAATAAAGATTTCAAACTCTACATACACAAAAAGCAATATAGACCTGATAGGTATTTCTTGGAGATTGGTTATGGTGAGGAAAAGGAATCAGCCCAGCACAAACACCTAAGATCGTAAATGGTTCTATTTCAATATGGGTTGTCTCACTGGTAGCCTCCCCTTCATATAAAGCAATCTATAAATCATAAAGTTAAGTAAGGATTGAAGTTAGTATATTGGTAAACAATCTTTTCATTATCAACGAGCTTAAATTTTGACAAACCAAGGCGTTGTTCTCTTCGTTGACATCAAGATACTCAATCAGCCCTTCCCTTAAAAAGCTGTCAAAGTTGCGAATTCCATCCTTCAAAGAAGAGGTGGTTAACATATTAGGTTTATACTTGGCATCAATTTTCTTAAACACAAAGCGTGTTATCGAGTAACCTACCTTCAACTCCTTCATGTGATGATGCTTAATTCTTGATACACCATTGTCAGCTATTACAAGTGGCCGACAAACACGACCACCATCTGAAGCAATATAAACACAACGCTGCCAACAAAATAATGACCCGCTTCAGAATCCTCAATAATGATTTTTTTCGTGAACATAGTCTTACTAATACATGAGAAGGTAAGAGTGACCCAATATAAAAAAGAGAGACCATATATAAAACTTTTTGATAATCGCAAGGCAATAAAGCTTACTTGTTTCTCATTGACATAAATGCTGACAAAATCGCCTACTTTACCAGCCCTCCGCAATGTTCTCATTCCATTAGCAAACATCTACCAAGTCATGCAAAAGAGTATGTAAATGCCAAAGGTGATAACATTGAATAATGACATCAGAAACTAAAATATATGCATAGCACCTGTGGCCTCTTATGCTTGCCGAGGATAAGCCCATTTAATACGATGAGAAACGAATTTGGGGAATGAAGTTCTTCTCCAGAAAGTAGAGACATCTCTTCAACTCCCAAACAGTAACACTAATGGAAAAAAATGAGTTCCGTTATGTTTTAACGCACAGTTGTTCTTCATTCTTAAGTGTAATTTTATGTTCTCCGTGTTCCTTGTAGACAGATTTGTAGCTTCACAACATAAAAAATACAATATATATCAACTTATTAGAGAATGAAAGCAAAGAAGTACCAAGGAGGTAATAGGTGCTTCATCTTCATCGGTTGTAACATGAGTCATCAGAGCCAGATTTTTCACCAACCCACACGCTTCACCTTCAGGAGTGTCACAGGGGCAAAGCATGCCCCACTGTCAATAAATTTCCAAGAAAATGATGCCAAGTTACTAAAAAGTACATATATAGTGTTTACAAACTGATCAAATTTTGGCTTCAAATTACAGCAAAGATAAAACAGCAGTTTAAGATTGACGGTGAACCTACCTGGCTAGGTTGTAAGGCCCTGGGTCCACTAACTTTCCTTGACTTTTCAAACTGTGGTGAAATTTTTGTCATGGCACCGAACGCTCCGATAAAGGATAGTCTTGTAACAATCTGTTAAAATGTGCTTTTCTAGTTATAGAAACCAATCAAGTGACAAGAGTGTAAAGATGATATGAATATATATACTAAAAAAGAAATAAAGCACCTGTGTTATGCCTTTCCTGTGCATTTTAAATCGCTTAACATCCCAATTTCCAGTAGAGAGGGTACGCTCCATGCCAGCAGTAATAACATCTTTCACAAGATGCTGAATAAATAGTTTAAAAAGGTTAAATGTACAGCAAAAGACTCAAAGAACTAGACAATTGATCCTAGTTGCTATCCATTCTAACAAGAAGGATTGACAAATTTTTAATTAGACACAAAATCTTTTAATAATGTATTATTTGCATTAACACGTTAATTTATATATTATCAATACATGGTAAAAAGTAAAAACCTGGGCATTTCTTGTTTAATCAAATTGGCGTACCTGGGATATATCAAACCTGCTAGAACGATTGTTCTTGTATAAAAGCTTTTCTACCATATTCTTTATATCCTCATTCATTGTCTTGAATAAATCCTGAACATAAATTGTAACCAGATATCACACATTAGTGAGACTTTGACGTTAAAATAACAAAGAAGAAATCCTGGCAAGCTATAATTATAAACTAGCAGGTAACGAAATATGTAAAGCTATTGTAAACTAGCGGTTGTCGTGGCACGGCGGGGGGGGGGGGGGGGGGGGGGGGGGGGGGGGGGGGTTGTCGTGGCGAGAAATGATAAGCTGATGTGTGTCGTTTTGTATTATGCATACAAAAATCGCGTTTTGAAGTATGTTTGATTCTCCAAAATTTTGTTTTAGATACACGTGACATTCACATTTTTTGTTTCCATTTAATACACCCTTTTTTATATTTTGCGTTTCCAAAAAATAATAATCAAAACGGAAAAATATAATCATAAATGTTTTTCTCATATTGTCATATAATGATTGTATTTATAAAAAGTGTTCTTAAACATAAGATGTTTAATGTTAATTAATTGTTGTCACAGTAATCAGTACAATCGAATGATCAATTTTTGTGTTCTTTGTATGAAAAAGCTAAGACACTGATTTGGCTTACGGGTTTGACAAATGCTTAGAAGAAAGGTTTTATGGTATTATTGATTAATAGCTTGTTTGGTTTGTACCATGTATTATATTAATTGTACTTTGGAGTGATGAGGTATTTTCTAATAGCATTAATTATAACATTAATTATATGTGTGCATTGGTGCATTAAATAATTGTATACATAACATTAAAACTTGTATTACTTAAAAACTATATAAGTTTTGTGCATCTAAAGATTGTACTATAAGCTTTATGATATGTGTTATTTAAAATCAAATTGCATTAAAAGATTGTATCATAATCTTAATAAGTTGTATTACTTAAATTTTTTTGTGCATTGATGAAGAGAGGTGTTTTTGTTTAATAAGTTGTAAAGATAATGTAAACTCTATCTAGCCTTAGGTTCAAAGATCCACGTATCCAGGAAGAAAAACATCACCCATTCCGCCATAAACTGTGTCAGTGTACAAATGTGCATGGTTGTTAAGATCACGACCCTGATCTTTTATAGCAAAAACAATCCCGATTTTAAGTAGGATATTTGCAAGCTTAAGATATTATAGGATCCCGATCTTGACCATATGATCTTAAGATATAAACGCATCTGATCTTACTTTTCTTGAAACACAAACTAAAAGCTCCAAAACTATGGATTATGTTTTATAGAATTTCAACAACAATATATTAACCTTTTTAAACATTCCTTAATCATAATTTAGGACTAAATTTCAATTAAACAATGACATAGTTTGGTGTTTATCATATATAATAATTTGTAGATTTGTATAACATTACGAAGACTATTAAGAAAATGATAGTATAGTAGAATCTTAAGATCCTGATCCGATTTTACGATCTCGATCTTGCATAGACGAAAACGATCCTAAATATGATCTCGATCTTGAAAACGTTGCAAATGTGGCACAATCAGCATTATTACTGGTCAAAAAGACACTCACCTCAAATAGTAGAGATAATAATTGCCCTGAAAGCTCCAGCCTTTTATTGCCTACATAGTCCTGTAAACAATTATAATGGACAATCAGTAAAGTAAAGCACACACACAGATATGTACGTATATGCATGTATACATAGATTATAGACATAATACCACTCTAAAAGAGTATCATAATTCTTGTCCTACAGTATGTATTTGCACACACATACATAAACAACATGGTTAAGAAAAGAAGAAAAAAAAGGACTTCTTTCACTACCAGGTTCTCAACCAAAATCAACTTTAAATGGCTACTAATGACACAAACTTTGAAGCATTCTAAGAAATTTACTCTTCAGGAACAAGATGGTAATCAACCATCTTACTACAAAATGAGGGTGCTTCTAATAGAACATAAACTCATCCTTGACTGCAATTAGTGAGAGGGGCTAATTGATCTCAAACTTACTTTGTCATCCATAGCATCTTTGTTTAAGATTGCATCCATCATGCGTCTTAACATCACCACGACATACACGCACTTCAAATGGAAATTATTATCTCGCATCTAGAGATAAATATACAGTTAGCTGGAGATACGTCAGACATCATATAGTTCACCTCATGCTTAATTTAACTTACCCGGATATTGGGAATAAATATATCACGAAGAACTCCCAACACGCCGTCATCCTAAATGAACATTAATAACCTGTCAGACTATTATGCAGCATCTACAGTAACAAAAACAAAGAGTAGCATGAGCAAATAGCCAAATAGCAAATGAGGGATCATGAGACATACCTTAGTAAACCTATACATTTGCTTCCTACGCTGGATCCAAACATGAATAGTCAGTAAAGGACATATATGTGGACTCGTAAGCAATAAATTTTCCAGGTCATGAATAGTAGTAGATCGTATGTGGTTTTATGTGTGATGAAACACCTATCAACTTGCTAGCAAGATCAAGAGACACATACTAAATAGTAAGAATGTCTAAAAAAAACAGAATTCTAAATTTTGTGCGGCATGGAAAATACTATTTCCATTCCTTGTCCACAAATGTGTCGATGACCATAGATTGCCATTTTCTTCTTCATAAGTAAATAAAGCTTTCTATTACTTCTAAGTTATTGTTGAAGGATCTGTACCTTCTTTTCTAAGAACTCAAGAGCTTGTTGTTGAGTATAGACACCGGCACTTGCACATTCCTGAAAAGTGAAATGATAAATTAGCATGTGCCCATTACCCTAATTATTAAATTTATTTAGTTTGATGATATCTAACATACGTGGAAAATCAAAATGCGTGACTTTAAACAGGAAGATGCCAAGGAAATAGATAAACAGTTATACTGAAGCTAAAAAACCCGAAGGGCGTAACCCTTTACCCAAAAAAAAACCCGAAGGGCGTGGTATTTGTTGCAAATGGCGAGAAGATAAACTGTTATACTGAAGCTAAAAAAGTCTAAAATGTTTAAGAAAATAGATAGATTACAAATTTAAGGGAATCTCAAACACATTCAAAGGGCAAATGAATAGTAATTTTTGTTTTAACAGTACTTCAAAACATATGTATGATGTCACTGTACTGTAATAAAGTGTGGCCAGTTTTTTTACTCTTGTACTAAAATGTTAACCCTGGGGATTAAAGGGTTGATCCAATTGATCCAATTAAGCTATCAGAGTATTCTGATAGCTTACCTCGATAGATGGCAAAAGCAGTGCAGCATATTGTGGATCTCTACCAAGCATCTGTACAACCTCCTGATCAGCTTCCATACCCATTGCTTTCATGACCACCATTATGGGAACCTAATAGAAATACACCAAACAGGATATAATGAGGAAAAGTCTTATTCTGGTATGGGAACTGAAAACAATTTAACAAGCCAAGTCACAAAAGAAACAATACACATACCTTACTAGTAAATGAAGTTAATACCAGAGATATTTTCTCTTTCTCCATTCTTATAACTGTTTTACTTTTTGTGATCTCAGTGCTGCTCATGACAGATGCCTGGATGCTGAATAGGAAAACAGGAAGGACATTAATCAGTGAACCAAAAGCAAAATAAAAATTCAAAGAGATTTTCTTTTCTATTTGTGAATGATGCATAACCCTCTCCTTTGATCCGAACTAGTTGGCAAAGATAGAGCCCGAAATAAAACGAGTAAAAGGATGAGGTTTTTCCAGTCAGGTTACACGCGGAGGGATTCTTTTAACTCAGATGTACGCTGCCTCACTGGGTTAATCCTGGACTGTTTCCAGCCCGAAATGCAAATAAATAAAGTCATTCAACTGAACAACTTATCTCAAAAGAGCACATTTTTGTGGAAGTTTTATTCAGGCAAGATTAATATTTACACCACAAAAGTATCACCGGTTTCTAATGTTCATCACTAAATTATAGGATATAACAATTGATTAAATAACCTTCTCCACAATTCACTGAATTTCAGCCACACAACGCCCATAAGCCCTCCAGCCAATTGACTAATCTTACGTGGGATTAAATATGCACTCTAAAGATGCAGTTTCAACTTCAGCATGCTAGCAATGAAAATAGTAACCTAATACAGGAAATACTTTAAAGTATGCACGTTTCAAGGAAAAGGGAGAGAGAATACTGACCAGCCCTTTTTATCTGTATCTATAATTATCCTGTTCTTCGAAAGCTGTTCTTGAATTAGAATCACCTGGAATGATCAGAAAATTAAAAATACACACAGTAAGTATAATCAATATGATTACACGAGGCTGCGTACAAGATAAAGAAAATGTGCTAAATGGTTACGTTAAATTGGGTGTAAGTTTATTCTATTATTTTTCAATGTTGATGCCCTGATCTAACTAGTCATAAGCAAGACTGCTGGAGGTATTTCAAAACTGTTCAAATAAGCTTGTATATAACAAAGAAATCTAAAATAGCCATATACTTATAGATGGTGTGAGGGGTTTGCTCATACAAGTCAGCCTATGGACCAAAAGCAACAAAACATCACAAATACTTGATAAAACAACTTTATATGGAGCAAAGTTAAGTTAGATTTTTCAGCAAAAAATGGTGCGTTGTGCTATGAACTCAGTTAGTGGCCATTAATCTAAAACAACACCCCAGTAGCAAACATATTCAACTACTCAGTATCTTTGCAGATTATAGCGATAACAAAGCAACGTACTATCCTATATATAACTAAGTTAGGACAATATTAACAAAAACATAATATTTCTGAAAATCATCAAGTTAATGACAATAAAATTTAGCAATGGTGACATTGTCGTTGATAAAATAAAGAACAAAACGGCCATGAAATTGAGATTATAGTTTACCTTTTCATTTCCTTTTACAACAAAATATCCACCGGGATCAAGTGGGCATTCACCTAAAATAAACATGAATTACAATTAGTCTCAATATCACTCTTATAATCATTTGATAATATGAAATTTGTATGCGTAACTGCCAAGTACTATGAAAGGATCCTGTGATTCTATAACGAACCTAATTTCGCGAGTTCCTCTTCGTCCTTGCCATGAAGGACACAGGAGGAGCTCCTTAACATAATAGGCATTCTTCCTATAATTACTCGGTTCTGCAATTTAATATATCAAATATTAAACATCAAAACTCAGATAGTGATGCTGCAAATACTATCATAGACTCAAAACATACCTTAGAACCTGGAATGCTATTCTGACCAATACTACCATTGCAATACTCGACGTTGACATAAATTGGAGCAGAATACCTACATCATGTCACAAATAAGGTACATAATGTCATAACAAGAGAAAAGGTTCAAAAAAGATAGGCAGACAAATAAAGATGGCATAAAAGTAAAAGAAAGGAGAAGATAGAAAGAAAACAGCCATTTTTAAATTTCCAATTTCCAGCTTTGTTGATGTCAATTGCTACAGCCGGTAAGAAGAAAAACTGTTTCCATCCTTATTGAAAATGGAAAGATTATAAAAACTAGACAGGTATCCTTCGATAGTTACTTATCTCACCACCAATTGGCTAATGCCAGAAATTTGTTTAGGCATGCAAATAGAGTGAACGGAAACCATAAAGACGTACACCAATCCACACTCAACTAATCCATCTTTTTAGTTTCACCACTTTTACAGTTTTACATATAAATGATTGCTCATATTGCACAACTTTCATAAAGTTGATGAGCATTTGCCCTTGCCATTGGTACAGCTAGGGGTGTCAAATGGGTCCGACCCGACCCACGGGTCCAACTCGGCTTATCGGGTCTATCGGGTCAACCCGACAAACCCGATAGCCTTATAGGGTCAGGTTAGGGTTATTTTTTTAAACGTTATCGGGTTCGGGTTCAACCCGATAACCCAATAAATGTATAAGCCTTTGTTGTGTTTTTTTCAATTCAAGGCCTAATAACACAAAAGTTCCATACCTGATGATGACTGATGTATTAGCACTGTAATACAATTTTAGGCCCAATACCCAAACGCTAATATTAAGTTTGAAGATTAAAGATTAAATTGGCTTTTGGATTAAGAACGTATAGTGGTGTGGATTTGGAACTGAATTGATTACTCTTCGTTTTGAATTTGACTTGGCTAGCTACTGCTAAACTTTCTTTGTTTAATGCTAAACTTTAACTTTTTCTTTGTTTAAATGCCAAAATGCGCTACTGCATCATGTTATAAGTTTGCTCGTATAAATAGAAAAGAAAAAACACCATGATTTCTTTTCTTAATGAAGCCTGCTCTTCTCATTTTTCTTTTTAATCTATCTACAAGCAGCAACCCGTTTTTTTTTTTACCCCTAATACTACACTTTTTTTTGCTTTACTTCACTTGTTTCACACCTCACCTATGCACACTATTTTTACAATGTCGATAATTTGCTAATTGCATCACACGGTTACTTTCCATGCTCCCTATTGTATCAAACATTATCAACGTTGACAATCACTAGTGATTTAATTAGTCAATACTATATCTCACATATTATATTAGGTGTTAACTTAATTACTTAGATGATACATGATGCGCTAATTTGGACTGCCAAAGAATCCAGACTAGTTTCCAAAAGTGAAACAAAACCAAATATGCCTTATAAAAGCGAAATTTTAAAAGCAAAAAGTGCTTTCCTTCTTTTTGTGTTTATAGTCAACAACGCTCCCAAAACCCGATAACAACCTCACAACCCAACCTGATTCAACCCGACCCCTTTTGTGACCCGAAACCTTATAAATAAAGTCCGATATCCTTGATTACGAGGTCGACACGTCAGCGGTTAATAATTTTGGGCAAGCAGCCCAAAACCCGAATTCAACACCGACCCTACCAACCTCCGCTAACACCCGTTAGGTAACAACTTCAAATATGGTTTTGCAGGAATTTTTGAAAGTGGCAAAATTTCATGAATAGGAACCCAGCTCTGCGCAAAATGTGACCCGAATTTGGTAACTGTACTTTTTTCGTTGTGTCTGGATAGGTATAGAGAATCGGTAAACTGAAGTATTTGAATGAGATATAGCCGATATACTATATATTAAAGCGTATATAAATATTTACCGTATATCGGATATAAAAGACCTTTCAATTACCAAACAACCTACCCATGGTAATTCGACTTAAAAACCCACCTCTTGGAACATAAAGGAACAATTAAGTACCTTATAATATTAAATTAATGACAGGGTTTGCTACTTCTATCGAATCTCCCTTCCTTTTTAAAGTGAGTCGTAAATGTTCTTCCTTCTTGTTTGTTTTTCCTAGTAATCATGACAAACCAACAACTACCACGTTATAAAAGCCAAACTGCCTTCTAAAGAGCTGAAACTATACAAAACAACTGCGCACTTTAACAAAATTTGCAAATCAGCTTACAGGTGCTTGGGAGATATATAACTATATAACACTGCCAACGGCTATATAGTAATACATAGGCTGCTGGGGTTAGGTCCTTTTTTTGTTGCGTTCTTCACTTCCACCCTGCACCATGGCTATATAATACGGCCCGCAGCCAGTCTTAAAACTTCGCGGCCCACTGAATCTAATTTTAGGGTTTTGGCACTTGTATTGAGCCCATATATATTGTTGGGGTTTTTGCAATGCTAAAATTGCATAAACATTTCTAATGCTTCCTAGCTTCATGGGAGTGTGAACGTCAGGTAATAAAATACATCAGTTAGGTAAGAGGCCATGGGAGTTCATTCAGCAGCTAAGGTTGTTGATGCGGGCTCCTATGAGGATACAAATACCGGTTCTAAACCTACTTGTGGGGTCTGGAATGGTACCATGCTTGCTTTAATGCAATCTGGTCCAAATCTTTTTGATGATACTTATAGGACTGAAAATGGAGGTAAATTGGGCAGTGTCGAGTCATGTGCCAAGTAAGAAGTTAAACTTTCGGTCATTTGTTAATGAGGAGAAAGTGGAAAATTCTGACATTGTTCTTCCACGAGATGTTATTGATAAGGTAAAGAACAAGTATGAGAATTTGCTTGTGGGTTATTTCATTGGTAAAAGCCTTGCATTCCCAATTGTTCAAAACTATGTAAACTTTACATGGGGCAAATTTGGGATTCAAAAATTGATGAGAAGTGATGATGGCATTTTTCTTTTCAAGTTTGCTGATAAGAGGGGAATGGAACAAGTACTTGAACGAGGTTCATGGTTGATTTGCAATACTCCATTAATTCTTACTCCCTCCGTCTCACTTTTATTGTCCTTATTTGACTTTTTAAAGTCTTTTCTTTTTCAATTTTAATCTTTAACATTTTTTGTGTTATATACTCTCTCCGTCCCAAAATAATTGTCTCCCGACCAAAAACACACACTTTTAGAAAACATAATTACTATTGCATTCTTTCTCTTATTTTTTTTGTAAAATGACAGTTTTACCCTTATACAATTAATTAAATATTTGAATGAAGCTTGTAATTTTAAGTATCATTAGGTGCAATATAATAAACTTGCTACATTACCCACAACTATATTTGGAAGGGACAATAATTTTGGGACAACCCAAAATGGAAAGAGAGACTATTAATTTGGGACGGAGGGAGTAATACTTTATGAAAATTATACCAATGAAAATATATTTAAAAACAAACCCATTCATAAATTTAGCATCAAGTATTATATAACACAAACAAAAATATTAAAGATCAAAGTTGCAAAAGAAAGAATTCAAAAAGTCAAACAAGACAATAGAAGTGGGACGGAGGGAGTAATAAATGGACTCCGAGTTTACCTTTGAGGAAAGATGAGGTAACTAAGGATCCTGTTTGGGTTAAATTGCATAAAGTTCCTTTGGTTGCATATTTAGAGGATGGTCTTAGTCTTGTTGCTACTCAAATAGGAAAACCATTAATGTTGGATGCTTTTACGAGCACTGTGTGTTGAATCATGGGGTCGTATCAGTTTTGCTCATGCTCTTGTTGAGATTAGCTAGGATACGGATTTGAAGGAGGTGATTATGGTTGTTCCAAATGAGGATGAAACCAGTTATACTAGGGAAGTCATTAGTGTGGCGTATAAATTGCAGCCCCAAAGGTGTGTCGACTGTAAAAAATTTAGTCATTCTTGTGATAAGTGTCAAAAGATTGTTAGAGAGCCTGTTAGTTTTACTACTTCGGATATGAATAGTGATGGGTTTACGAAAGTTAAAAGGAAGAAAAATAAAGGTAAGAAGGCTGATCAGCAGCCTCGGTCTAGACATATTGATGGTATTCGGCTTACTAAGCCAAAACCTAATTTTTATTGGCAAAAAACGTGTGCCAACAAGAGTGGAGCTGATTTGGTTAATAAGGGTCCAACGGACGCTAATTCTTCTATTAGTAAGGTAAATGGTCCATCTATTTTGATACATTAAATAATGTGGACGAAGGGGATGCATGTGGTGTATCTAGTTCTATGGGTTCAAAAGGAGGATCAAGCGATGGGACATGCTACGGTTAGTAAGCATACATCGCCTACGTGGAATGAAGACTCCAAGTCTGATGATGAAGTGGATGAACTTCTATTTCCTGAAGGAAATAAGTTTGATGATCAATTTAATATCCGGCTTGAAGGCCGGGTTAGGAAATAGATTTTGTTCTTGTCTATTTATTCGTAAGTTAGGTTGTCTTTCTTAGTTATGGTTGTTTTTTGGTTTTTGCACTTTAGTGTGTTATTGTTTGCATGTAACGGGTTGGGTTGTAGGACTTCACCTACACCTTTTGTACTTAAACGTTTTTTTGGTGTAATATATTTTACCGGGGAAACCCTTAACCAAAAAAAATATGTTTTCTTAGTAGGTATTGATAATTTTAATAGCTTCAGCGATGTGTCTTATGTGCATATGTTTTAGTTCAAGTAGAGCTGTGAGAAATAATGCATAATCAAGGTGGTTTTCTTACTACTGGCATCGAATCCATTTTACATAGTAACTAGACATTTTTATTCCTAAGGTGGTTATCAACTATATTGTAACATCCATTTGATGGCACACACATGAAATAAAAAGGGTCTTGCTTACGTGATGTCACTTAGTCGACACATTTGAGGAGTTAGTGAGCTGCCCATACCATCAACAACTATAGAAGGCTTCTCAATCCAAACCTTTTTATATCTGACATCAAAGCAAGAATTGATTAATAAAAGGTTAACTATTTAGCTTATAATGAGATGGCTAATATTAGGTGATGCCTTAGAATATATGTGAAAGATATGGAATGGAACTGTTTTACCTCAGGTAAATGCTAGGATCGAATCTAGTTGACACAGTGTCATTAGCACAAACAATCTTCTTTAAGTCAGTCTTAACGAAGTAGTTAAATGAATCCAGATGTTGTTTCACCAAATCCCTGATCTCCAGAGGTTAGTTTATACAAGCACACATCCATAACGTTTTGCAAGATTAGTTACAAAACTAAATACGATAAAATGAAAAGTGACTAATAGTAATAACAACACAACCATAACATGAATGGATACCAAAATTTACATCTCGCCTTCTAACTCTATTCCTGCATGCGCCTATAAAATATAGATGCCAACCAATATGAATGCAAAACATGGGTAAACAACACCCCCACCAACCACAATACTATCCCCATACCGATGCCCGTGCTTAAAACCTAAGCCCTTACTTACAGACTATGCACTTCCTTATCACTATGCCAAGCACGCGATAACACAAAACTTACATGAGTTGTCACAGTTAAAATGAAACCGCCTAACAACTATTTAAACCCAAATACGTCAAAATCCAAAACCGCTACTTCCTTACCACTAGAGGAAGCACATGTAAACACTAATACGAAAGAACCTATCGCAATTAGAAAGATATTGCCTAATTATATAACTCGAGAACATTTAAATGAGCTATGTATCACATTTGTATCGACTAATTAAATAACACATAACCAAACAAACTTTTCAAACGCATGTCACTTAAAAAAAAGACCTCCAGTTCTCCGTTACTCTATGTCCAGCAAAACTAACTATAAAGTGCAAAATGAAGTAAAAGCTACAACGCTTTTTTAGTTAGTGTTCCAAATAGTAAAACAAGCTATATATCGCAATAATAACGATGTCAACTACACATAACCTAACAAACTTTTCAAACACAAGTGGTTTAAATCTGCAACCTCCGTTACTCTATTTTATAAAAGTGTGTAGCAACATAGTGTAAAATAACCTAAAAGCTGCAACGCTTCTTTAATTAGCATTTCAAATAGGAGTGTTTTATATTCTAAACATCAAACGCTCCAAAAAGCTCTAGCCTAAAACTAAGTTTTATCAAACAAATACCGTAAATGATTTGAAGTCGCAACATTAACGGATAACAACAGCGAGTACCAATACCTTGAGAAACTCCGAAACTAACTGAAACTTATCAACCACGGACTTTATCGGAGCAGCTAAAAATTGCTTGTCAATTTCTCCGCTACTGAAATTAGAAACGAAATTAATTTAATTCTATAAAATAAAATTAAAAAGAGTGAAATTACAAAAAGTGATTGTGAATGAAAGTGTGTATACCTATGATGATTGGAGTTAGTTGTAACAGATTCATCATCCATCATTACTCCTATGGAAAACTGTTTGGTTGTGTGTTTGGTTTAGTAGAGTTTAATGAAAATTTTTATTGATTACAAGATAACTAAATTATGAACTCAAAACAAGAAATCCCCAAAAAAAATTGAAACCCTAATTTATGGAAAACTGATTTTTCAAGATTAATCTTCGTATCACAGCCAACCTGGCTCTGATACCATGTGAAATTTTATACAAAGACTAATCAAAACACCTTAGAACAAGCTGATTTATGAATACAACCAACCTCCCGAATACAACCAACCTCCAATAAGCTTATTTTCTAATATTGCATCAGACAATCACTTCGAATGTGATTTCTGGTTTTGAGTTCAATTACAATTACCAAGAAAGAAGATGAAAATCTCTAAAAGATTTAAGAGAATACGAAAAGGATAACAGAAAAACTTTTTTTTAAATCAATGACTATGTCAATCTATTTATACTACATTAACCCTAGCTCTTTTTGCAGCTTCAAACCTTTAACATTCAGTCTTTACCAACTTTAGTCCTTACAGTCATAAACAAACTACAAACTATATCCAAAGTTAAAATAAAAACTTACTTGTTAAACCCTAAAGTGTCAGAACTTATATTTCCAGTCCTTGTACCAGTATTAAGCTTATCATTTTGATAGTTTTTTAAACTTTATTTAATTTCATGTTTATCATTGTTTAATTTCATGTTTATCATTGTTCGGTTTCTCGGTTCAGTC
>BQNB010079145.1:0-17378 GCA_026074375.1 Tanacetum coccineum
GACATGTCGCTGGGGAATGTCCAAGTTAAAATTAAGTAATTACGACCTTAATCTAAACGATAAATTAATTACGAGTTATCCCCGACGACATGTCACCGGGGAAAATACCCTTCTATGTTGACTTGTCAACGCAATGCAATAAAAGTCGTTGTTTTTTCGTGACTATCCCCGGTGACATGTCGTCGGGGATTATACTTCTATTGCATTTATGTTTGTACTATCTCTGACGACATGTCGCCGAGGAATAGTCTGCATTTTTTTTAATTGCAGTCTGCACAGCAGGCGATTTCCAGATTTTTCTCGTAAAAAATCTACCAAACATCAAACCTGTATCAAAACCTGTATAAACCCATCACAACTTGTACTAAAACACAATACAATATAACGGATCAACGCAATACAAATACATCACAACTTGTACCAAAACCTATACATAATAAAGCTAAATCGTCCAAAATTCGAATAAGTCTACAAAACGTTGCTTCCTAGTCATAAACGGGGCTTACAAGTCAATATTCAACATGATAGGATAGGGAAACAAGTGTTTACATACAGGTCGCCAAGATGAACATAAGATGAACATAAAGTAGGATAGGGAAACAATGTAGCATACTAACCCATATATAACACAACTAACTATCGCCATCGCCATCCTCATCCTCGTCCTCTTGATCGTCGGTAATCTCCTCATCGTCCCCGCACTCGCCACTCCCGCTGGCACCACCCGACTCAAACTGTGAAAACATATCTGAGTACTTTGAGTCACTTTTGAAAAGACTCATCATGAAATCCACCTTTTTTTAGCTGTGGAGCGTGCTTTCAGACAGGGCGTACATGGGCCGTCTGTGGCCCGGCGCGGCAATACCTTACCAACACCGGGAATGTGCCCTCGTACTTACCCATTATAGCCAAAGCGATTGATCTCATATCCAGTGTAGGTTGACCCGTAGCATCCGGCCTTCTAATCTCCTCCTATGTAGTGACAAAAACACAAAATAGTTAATTTTTAGTCGCGGGTGCTACATTAATTAATGAATTATTATTATATATTGCCATGAATGCATCTCCAACAACTTGCGTTAAAGAATAATGATATAATGGCAAAAGAATTGCGTATTTAAATCAAGAACTAATGATTTTTAAATGGAAATAGCTTATTAGGGCATCACCTTTAACTCCTGATCCTTAACGCACTTTATCTCTTAACTGCCACCATCCCCGGCCCTCAATCTTCTCCTTACTCGGTGGAGGTCTTTCATATCGCCATCACTTCGCCTGGTCTATAACCCATTCTCTTAACTCTATTTTGGTTTATTTTACGTACGTATATTATAACTGTAAACCCTAGTTATAAGGTGTGTAGTTTTGTAGGTCATATCAGATGTAGTTATGCGTAAGTACGTGAATTGAGATACTTTTTAGTTTGTAGGTTCAGATATAGTTTCATAATCAACCCTAGTCTATAGTACTTATTTATCGATATTTGACGTAAATATATTCATGTGTTGATTACTGATTAGACCTATGACTATATACAAGTATAGAAATTTTTGATGATCTTGTTGGTAGCTAGGGCATTGTGATCATGACCTTATATGGCCTGTTGATTAGGGCATCCTCGATGCAATGGTGTAATACAATGCCACGTCTACATTCCACTCTTCTATGCACCAACACCCCCATAATGCATTAACACTACAACAAAATGAGGTGTTGGGGTCGGCCAAAAATTAGGGTCGACAATGTCGAACATAATTTGGAATTGGGACCACTTTTTTCATCCATATGTGGTTAGTCATACAAATCAGTTATGGGTGACTTTTAGGAGTCGACACCGGATATGTCGACCCTTAGTTTATTAAAATATTAATTATATTTGAAATAATTGTATATTAAATAATTTTTCAAGATTTTTAAATTTATTAAAAGTTTAGGGTCGACAATGTCGACCCAAAAATCTTAAGAAAAAATGTCGAACCTAAATTTGGCGCCAAAAATTTTCATAATCCCGCCATATCGAATAATAAATTATTATAACTAAAATCAAGTTTGGTTCGACAATGTCGACCCAAAATATAAAAATGTTTAAAATATGTTATAAACATATATAAAATGCATTTAAAAATTATATATAAATAATTAAAACAATTAAAAAGAATATATAATATGTTATATATTTTTTAACATAGTTTTATATATTTTTATAATAATCATTTTTTTAATTATTTTTTACGAAAACCGGGGAATCGGACCGACCGGCAGAAACGATCCAATTTATATTTTTTTTTAAAGTTAAAATTTTATAAAAAGTTCAATATATTTTATTAAAATTCATTTTTATAAAATATATTGTATACAGAATAGAGGAACCGGGACGACACAGCCGAAACGAAACAATTTTATTTTTTATAATAAGTTATTTATTGTTTAATAACTAGTTTTATATATTTTATAAAAAATTCATTTTATATACTATTTTTTTACATAACGAGGATCGGACCGACCCGACCGAAAACGAACCAATTTTATTTTTTTTTTAAAAGGTTTATATTTTATTAAAAAGTTTTTTTTATTTTATAAAAAAAATCACTTTAATTAAGAGGAGGAAATTATATATATAATATTTAAATGAATTAAAACGTTAAGAAATTTTTAATAAATTAGGTATCATTTTTTTAAATGTAGTTTAACACAATAAATACAAAATACACGGGAATGATTCCTAATCGATTAAGTTTACTATTAGAATTATCAAATTAATTAGAAATCGATAAACACTTAAACATTAAAGATACTAAGTTTTTCATCTCAAACATTAAAGCATATTAAGTTTTAATACATTCCAAATGCTAAAATGATTTATCTTAATGGAAAACTACTCCATATTAAGGTTTTCATCCATGGTAGATCTCGTGAAGTATCCTGCTGACTCTAGTGTGTGGTTCGCGGGTTGCATTGCCATCTCATAGGTGTCCCTATTGTGCTCTTTTACCTTGCCTCTAGTGTCTTTATTCTTTCAGCCAAGAACTTACAATTTGAGCACTCTGTCATTCCGAGATTCTGTGCAGATCGTGGAGAATGACTTGGTCGTGAAGAAGTTCCCGGAGAATGACTTGGACGTGAAGAAGTTCCCAATGAATGACTTGAGGTGTTGTCGGTCAGGTGAAGCAAGCTTATCCACATAAAGTAGCACACAATCATTCTCTGTAGTTTCTGGCTATTACGTTTAAGAAATCATATGAAATGTCATGTTGACAAGCTAACTATTTTATATTACCATAAAATAGTTATGCTTTTCATAGTTCACCTTAGAATTAGGACATGCGTTGTATCTTGACCATGGTTCGTGATATTTTCTCCTTCTTTTTTTTTTTGTGCATGATGTTCGCAACACAACATTTCGTTTTTACACTTGCTCAACCAATGTTTGTTTCGAGCGCTCCCATCTGGTGACAGTTGATCGAGGTGGTGTGAAATGTGGTGGTGGTTGTGAGGATAAGAGTGTGTGTGTGTGCTTGGGAGGATAAGATACTATTTGTTTTAATGGTAAAGAAGAATGCTTGGCGGGAGTATTTGGAGGGTGTTTTTGGCGGGTGTTTTTGGCGGGAGTATTTGGCGGGTGTTTTGGGCGGGAGGAGGGAGTGCAAAATGCGCGCGGTATTTTGGCTTCTGGAGGGAGTTTTTGGCGGGTGATACGTTGAACCGCTAATGTTGTATTAGTAGCTGTAGTATGATAATATCGACTCGTACGTTGACATCTAACTTATAAACCATAACATATCGATAGTCGTTGAAACCTTAACATTATAACCATAATTTCGTCGGTTCCGTTGAACTATAACATATAACCATAACGTTTCGACTCGTTCCAGTTGAACCTCTAACGTATAACAATAAAACTATGACTCGTCCGTTGAACTCTAAATGTTACCATTACATATCGACTCGTCCGTTGAACATCTAACTATAAAACCATAACAATAGTCGGTTCGTTGAACCTCTAAATATAACCTATAAACTATCGTCTCGTCCGTTGAACCTCTAGCGTCTATAACCATAAGCATATCGACTCGTCCGTTGATCCTCATAACATGTACCTAATACATATCGCACTCGTACGTTGAACCTCTAACATGTAACCATAACATTCGATAGTACTGTTGATACCTCTAAATGAACCATAAACATATCGACAGTTCCGTTAAACTCTAACATGTTAAACATAACATATCGACTAGTCCGTTGAACCTCTATCATATAAACAATAAATTTCGTCTCCGTCGTTTGAAAGTCTAACTTTCATCACGATTCGTTAACATTGGTTGGTCTAATGATTTTTGCATGGTAATCGAACTATCTAGTCAGTTTGAAAACGGGGGTCTATAGTATAACCCAATAAACATTATCGACTCGTTACGTTGAAAGTTAAATATATCCGTAACATATCGACTCGTCGTTGAACGTAGTCACTAAACATAACATATCGAATCGTCCGTTGAACCTCTCACATGTAACCATTACATATCGACTCGTCCGTTGAACTCTAACATTTATAAACTATTACATATCGTATCGTCCGTTGAACTCTAAACATTCATCACGATTCGTTTACATTGGTGGTATTGATATTTGCTTGGTAATGAAAACTATCGCACGTCAGTTGAACGTCTATCGTATAAACCATAAAACCAGATCGAACTCGTCCGTTGAACGTCTAAACATATTATCGTAACATATCGACTGTCCGTTGAAGTTTACGGAATCTGTTATACGAAACCGAGTATATTATTTTATAAAAATAGGTTTATATATTTTATAAAAACTAATTTTTTATATTTAATTATTTACGAAACGGGGAACCGGACAGACACGGACGAAACGAAACCATTTTATATTTTTTATAAAAATTATATTTTTTATTAAATAGTTTTATTTATTTTAGAAAAATCATTTTATATAATAATTATATTCGAATTACGGGGAACCGGACCGGACCCGGCCGAAACGAACCTAAGTATATTTTTTATAAAAAGTTATATATTTTATCAAAAAAAAAAGTTTTTATTGTTTTATAAAAATCATTTTTTATAATAATTATATACGAAACAGGGAAACGGACCGACCCGGCCGAATGAACCAATTATTTTATATTTTTTTTTTTTTTTTTTTTTTTTATAAAAAGATTATATATTTTATAAAATAGTTTTATATTATTTTATAAAAAATCATTTTATATAATAATTATATACGAAACGGGGAACCGGACCGACCCGGCCGAAAAAGAACCATATTTATATTTTTTTATAAACAAAGTTAATATATTTTATTAAAAAGTTTTCTATATTTTATAAAAAAATCATTTTATTATAATAATTATATACGAAAACAGGGAACCGGACCGACCGGCCGAAAGAACCAATTTAATAATAATATTTTTTATAAAAAGTTATATATTTTATAAAAAAAGTTTTATATATTTTATAAAAAATCATTTTATATAATAATTATATACGAAACGGGGAACCGGACCGACCCGGCCGAAACGAACCAATTTATATTTTTTATAAAAAGTTATATATTTTATAAAAAAAGTTTTATATATTTTATAAAAAATCATTTTATATAATAATTATATACGAAACGGGGAACCGGACCGACCCGGCCGAAACGAACCAATTTATATTTTTTATAAAAAGTTATATATTTTATAAAAAAGTTTTATATATTTTATAAAAAATCATTTTATATAATAATTATATACGAAACGGGGAACCGTACGACCCGGAAGAAACGAAACCAATTTATATTTTTTATAAAAAGTTATATGTTTTATAAAAAAGTTTTATTTTTTATAAAAAAATCATTTTATATAGATAATTATATACGAAAAACGGGGAAACCGGGGGTACCGACCCGGCCGAAATCGAAACCATTTTTATTTGTATTTTCTTATAAATTTGGTTATTTTTTTTATAAAAAAGAAGTTTTATATATTAGAGAGTTTAGGGTCGGATCATTGCGAAACTAAATTTAACAAAAATGTCGACCTATGTTTGCCTCCAAAATTTTCACCAAAAGTCAAATAAACACGCCTAATATATAAAAACTTTAGGGTCGACATTGTAGACCTCTATGTAAAAAATAATATTGTCGACCATAAGTACAAATCAATAAACACGTGCCACTTATCTCTTGATCCAACTTAGGTGATATCGACATTTTAGTCGGATCTTTAACCCAAAAATGCATAGGGAAATGTCGACCCTAAATCTAATCTATACATTCTTACAACTCATTCACAGACGAGAATACTTAAGAAAAAAAAAGTTTATCCTCTTCAACATCACCACCACAGCCACCACATCATATCCACCACCACAGCAGCCACATCCACCACCACAGCCACCACCACAGCCACCCACCCGCCACCACACTCGCACACGAGCACACGGTACCACCACGTACCGCAGCCACCACCCCTCCTCCTCTTCTATTAGTTTAATTCTTTTTCTTTAATCCTCTAATTAATAATTCTTAAACCCTTGTTTGGTTGGTTTTAAACCCTTAATTGATATAGAGGTTTGTTTGTTTTATTTTGTTAATTTGTTTATTTTTTGATTATTAGTAGGTTAATTTGTTTTATTATTTGATAATGTGTATGTTAGAGCCACCACCACCACCGGCGGCAGCAGCAACGACCGGCGGCAGCAGCAAAGACCGGCGGCAGCAGCAACTAAAGTCAACCCCAGTCAACCACAGGTTTGTTTCGGCTTAAATGCGGGTTGTTTGTTTCGGCTTATATGATGTTTGTTTCGGCTTAAATGTGAACGAACCGGTGTTGTTTCGGCTTAAATATGATGTTTGTTTCGGCTTATATACTTAAGGGGTGTTTGTTTCGGCTTAAATGTGAGCTTATGATCATATTTGATTTCGGCTTATATTTTCATAAGCCCCAATTTTCTGGCTTTTTTGATTTCGGAAAATTGGTGCTTATGATATATAATCCGAAATCATATAAGCTCATAAGCCCACGTATAAGCCGAAACAAACACCCCCTTATATGATTATATGTTGAAAAGTGATTGATATGTGTTTAGGAATTTTTTAGGATTTTAGTGATTAATTTCGGAAAATCCCCGTCCGAAGTTAATCAACCTATAGAAAACCCGTCCGAAATTAATTTATTAGAAATTAATTTCGGAAAGTCCCTGTTTGGGACTGCTTTTTGAATGTTTTGTCTCATTTAGGATATGAATGCGTATAATTGGTTTACTATTTGAGATGATTTCGACAGTGTTTCTCCTTTACTCCTACGAATATGTCTTTAAACACATATTTGGGGAGTTGAGGGGAAATGCTGCCGAAATTTTCTCAAATAGTAAATCGGTTATACGCATTCATATATGAGACGAAACATTCAAAGAGTGGGTTAGGATTGCCTTCCATAGTTGCACTTAGGTAAACAGAACAGTTCATATTTGTTAATGACCTTTTGGTATAAAAAAATAAAAATCATTTATTTGAATATGTTTATTTGCAACGCAGTTATGACAATTGATAAGAGTTGGACCACTATATCCAATCGTAATTCCGAAGAATTTTTAGATGGTCTTTTTGCATTCATCAAGCATTGTAAGCCATTGTTGCACCCCATCACACAAAAGATCCATTGCCCATGTAGTCGATGTTGTAACCGTGATGATAATCGTGTTACCCTCGAAATTCTTGAGGTACACATATCTCGTTACGGGTTTGACCAACATTATACCACTTGGAAATATCACGGTGAACCGATTCTTCCGCTACCTCCACCCAGTACCGCATTCACCTGAACACGTTGACATGGATACGTTTTTCGAAGATATTTCTGCAAATAATGTCCCAACTCCACCAACTCAAACAACTGGTCCTCAACCATCCCAAACAACGGGTCCTAATAACGAGTTTGAAGAGTTACTTTCTAGGTCCACCCAAAAGTTGTACCCGGGTTGTGATATGAGAAGTAATTAGGAATTTACAACAGAGATTTCGCACATCCAAAGGCTTACATAAAATAACTTGATGCCGGGCTTATAACAAGATTCTACGACTTCACCAAAAGGCATGTCCCCCTAAGGCAAAGGATAGCAATTATTACCCATCGACGTAACTATGAAATCAAGAAGACATACAAAAAGATCGGGTTGGCTACGAAATCGATCGCATTCGCATGTATAAATGTATTGTTATTTATTTTGGGGATACAGAGGAAACCCTAAAGATTCCTAATTGTCGCAGTCTGCAAAGAGAGTAGATACAAAAAGAATTAACAAAGGCCGAGGAAGTTAGTTGCAAAAAAGATCATGCGTTACTTCCGTTAACACCTAGGACCACAAGGGCGTATGATTCAACACAAAACACATAGCAAATTGGACGACTTGCATGCATACTGGACATCTAAGGAAAAAGGTAGATGAATCACCCGTTGACGTAGATCATGGAAATATTTTGACATGATGAAACCTGAGTTCTCTGTGACGCTAGAAACATCCGATTAGGGTTTGTTGCTGATGTTTTAATCCTAATTGGCATGATATTCAAACTTGACAGGCATGGTAGGGCCGTCATATTGACAACATACAGACACACCACCGAGGATGTGTATGAAAGAAACTTCCTTAAATGTTGACGATGTTAATTCCCGGCCCTAAATCACCTGCAAAGGATCTTGATGTTCTACTTGCAGGGCCTTTGATTAAAGGAACACCAAGAATTATGGAAAGGAGTTTGGACTAAAGACGCGCTACGGGTCTCATTTCCAAATGAAAGGCGTCCCCCCCGCTCTTATGGACCCATCAATGATTTCCCATCTCGTAGTAGTATTGTCTGTGTGGGGGTGGGCAAGGCTACTACCATGCCCCACTTGTAATGTGGTACACTCCATCTCATGGCTGTACAAGAAACAAAAATTGGCTTATGTTTGTGATACATAGAAGAATTTTTAAGGACCGACATCTCTCAAAGGAGTAAATTTTAAGGAATAATATGGTTCAAAAGGAAACGACACCTAAACCTAGAAATTTTCCGAAATTAGGAGGATCCAGTTACAAATAATAAAGACTTAAAAACGTCTCCCTGGAAACATCCCGATATTTCTAAAAAGAACCCTAAACCTAATCGAGAAATTGAATTGAAATTGGAGTAAGCATTCAATCTTTTGGTATCTAGAGTATAGGGCCCTTTCTAAAACAAAACACAATCACGATGTCATGCACATACAAAAATAAACGCGCTAGAGGCTTTACTGCATACCTTGATTAGGGCAGAACGACAAAACCAAAGACACGGTAAAGGCAAGGCAAGACTTGGAAACTTTGAAAGTTCGAAAGGAGTTGTGGTTAGTTAAAAAACCAAACGGGAAGTTTGAGAAGCCTCATCCAAAGTACTCTTTCACCACATAAAACAGAAAACTTTTTTGTAAATTCATCAAAGGAGTTAGACTACCTGATGGGTTTGGATCCAACTTCAAGCAAAAAGTGACGGCTGATAGAGAACAAAATAACGTTCGCCACCCGCCCCCCCCCCCCCCCCCCGCCCCCACCCCCCCCCCCATTTGAAATCTCGAATGACTGTCAATAATGAAGCATCGGTTACTTCCTTATGGAGTACAAACAATACTTGTCCCAAAAGCATTGCAGCTCCATCCAACGATTTTGCTTATTCATTAAGCAGCATTGTGATCGAACTTTGAATGGCAGTCAGGACATGTCAGAAGCTAAAAAACAATCGATCAGAAACAGATTGAGTTAGAGCAAATTTTTCGCTCCTGCATTTTTTGAGCCATAATGATTCACGTGCTATACATTTACCGATGAGGCTATTCTAGGTGGCCCTATTCGCTACAGGTTGGATGTTTCCATTTGAAAGACACATGAAGAAAGGCTAAAGAATTATGTCGCGAAATAAAGCAAAAGCCTGAAGGTTCTATATGCAGAGGGATATGTTGGCAAAGAAGCATTAACTTTTGTTCGCATTAGCGTAAGGATGATGTCGAGACGCGATTTAATCATCTTGGCAGAAATGACGATGGTTAGCTAATGAAGATAGAACCTAAATAAATTACCAGGTGTTCGCCGTCCGCATGCAAACTGACGGGCATAATGAAAGCACCTCGCTGACTACAGATGTTAGCAGGCAGTTGTATGGTTTAGACATAACAACAGTCCTGAAGATCGACATTGACATCTTGGCTTACAGAGAGTACTGTTACTTCCTTTTTATATTTTGAAAAATCTTCTTTCATCGAAGACTTATCCTAATATCCATGAACTTTATGGCAGAAAATCCCTGATAACTTGAAACGAATTTTCCCGGCCGCATGGTTAAATCACAAGGGAAATACATTAGAGTAGATTATCTAGGAGTCATTTGCTCCCTCTAAATCTGTTGCATCTCATCCGTAGATTCGTTGAAAAAAAAATGAACGACGGCATTTATGAAGAGTTATTCTTTTGGTCATGTGGACCTATTAGTAGTTCATGAAGCATACCCCCATAGGCATGTAACGGTGTGAAGTTTGTAGTACATGAACCGGATATACTTCATAGCCACTCAATTCAGCGGAGTTTCAATAACGTTGGGCGTAGATGTCGAGATTTATTATGACAACTCGAAAAAATTCATAGGAGCTCCACTTATAACGGCAACCGTAAGGTTGAGTCCTTGTTCGATGTAAATGGTTTGACACCATTAACCCTAAGAACCTTAGCGAGCACGCAATAAAAAATACAGGCTCTTTCTTACATTAAACATGACATAGCAACATATTATATGACTGATAGGGAATTTCACAAAAATAACCAATACATTTCTTGTCGACACAAGTAACACAAGTATTCTACCTTTAAGACTCTTGCTATACAACCACGTGGTTGGCAGGTCGTCGAACAAGTTTATCATCGAGACGTGGCAGAGTCCGATCAAGATGTTAGTACATTTGTAGCAGATCATCAAATGTTAACTGTCTGTTAATTGACTAATTTTGAGCATACAATTATGACTATAAAATTCTCAATCGACAAAAGTGGACGCCTCACCAGTTAATAGATGACATGCAGAAATCTAATGAAGGCAATGCTGAAGTGATGTCCTACGCACATGTCTCTTATGATGATTGATGATGGTTGTAGTGTCTGATAATGATGAAGATGACCCTAGTCAAATGTTGAAGATTTTTGTAATCTAGCGATGATTGCTGACGATGACAATCGATCTTAAGATGTAGTTTGAATGAAACAGTTATTATATGCTTAAATGTGTAATTTTTCTTTGAATGAAATTTTTCTTTGAATGGAATTGTTTTTATATGTTTAAAAAAAAAGGAAGTTTCATGTCTATTTGTTACAACACTATATGTCCGTTTGTTACCACCACATCACCAAATGTTACTTTTTATTTTCATCTCAAAATCATTTATACACCATTAAGACTTATAAATCATTAACATTCACTACATTAATATTAATCAATCAATGCAAATAAGCTAAAAGAGACTAAAAACTTAAGAATAAAGTTAAAATTTATGTATTTGAAATTTGGTATTTATTAATACTCAACAATAAATTCTAGAACTAAATCTTTTATAATATATAGATATATAAGATAATGACTATATACATATAGAACAAGAACAAATACAAAGTAGAAGATCAGCGCAATGATATTTTAATTAATTCACATGGGAAGTTAGCGAGGATGGTCACAATTTGAAAGTATTTAGGTTATACCGGCTACTAAAAAATATATTGCCTTGCATGGTCAATTTAATATATATATTTGTGTATCTTTAGCTTTGACCTTGAAAATGAAAGGAGTAACGGTGGACGGACCGAAAAGCCCTATCACAAAGTCATGGAAACAGCTATATACGTATTACTTATCATGTATTGACACATAAAATCTTAGTTTAGACTTTAGACCGAGTTTTACACTTAACATTAGTCAGATCTATGTTGTTTAACAGAAAAAAATACTTCGATTATGACAAACGACATGTGTCGAAGGGTTAACAAAGATTTCTCAAATTGTTGATCGGTATAATACCACTTTTTGAAGATGCAAGCAAATCAATCGATCGAATAGCTTAAACTAGAATGAATTAAGACTATTCCAAAGTAGACTTGGAACTCCAAGTCTTCCAAGTTGTCGAGAGAAAACAAAAGTCAACACTACAACAAAATGAGGTGTTGGGGTCGGCCAAAAATTAGGGTCGACAATGTCGACCCTAATATTGGCATGGGACCCACTTTTTTCAACCAAATGTGGCTAGTCAACAAATCAGTTTTGGGTCGACATTTAGGGTCGACAATGTCGACCCTAAGTTATAAAAATTAATTATATATGAAATAATTTTTCAAAGATTTTAACTTTATTAAAGTTTAGGGTCGACAATGTCGACCCAAAACCTTAAGAAAATGTCGACCCTAAATTGGCGCCAAAATTTTCATGATCCCGCCATATCGAAAAAAAAAATATTATAACTAAAACAAGTTTGGGTCGACAATGTCGACCCAAAATATAAAAATGTTTAAAAAATGTTTAAACATATATAAAATGCATTTAAAAATTATATATAAATATTTAAAACAATTAAAAATTATATATAAAAAGTTATATATTTTATAAAAAAGTTTTATATATTTTATAAAAAATCATTTTATATAATAATTATATACGAAACGGGGAACCGGACCGACCCGGCCGAAACGAACCAATTTATATTTTTTTTAAAAGTTATATATTTTATAAAAAAGTTTTATATATTTTATAAAAAATCATTTTATACAATAATTGTATACGAAACGAGGAACCGGACCGACCCGGCCGAAACGAACCAATTTATATTTTTTATAAAAAGTTATATATTTTATAAAAAAAGTTTTATATATTTTATAAAAAATCATTTTATATAATAATTATATACGAAACGGGGAACCGGACCGACCCGGCCGAAACGAACCAATTTATATTTTTTTTTAAAGTTATATATTTAAATAAAAATGTTTTATATATTTTATAAAACTCATTTTATTATACAATAATTGTATACGAAACGAGGAACCGGACCGACCCGGCCGAAACGAACCAATTTATATTTTTTTTAAAAAGTTATATATTTTATAAAAAAGTTTTATATATTTTATAAAAAATCATTTTATACAATAATTGTATACGAAACGAGGAACCGGACCGACCCGGCCGAAACGAACCAATTTATATTTTTTTTTAAAGTTATATATTTTATAAAAAAGTTTTATATATTTTATAAAAAATCATTTTATACAGGAGTGAAATAAAATATAAATATTTAAAAACAATTAAAAAATTAAAGAAAGTTTTTAATAGATGAGGTATCACTTTATTAAAATGTAGTCAAACCCACAATAGAATACACAATAATACACGGAATTGATTCCTAATCGATTAACTTTTATTATTATAATATCAAAATTACTTATAAATCGATAAACACTCAAAACATTAAAGCATACTAAGTTTTCACATCTCCAAAACATTAAAGGCATATTAAGTTTTCTGACATTCCCAAATGCTAAAATGATTTTATCTTAATGAAAAACTACATCCATATTAAGGTTTCTTCATCCTTGGTAGATCTCGTGAAGTATTCCTGCTGACTCTAGTGTGTGGTTCTCGGGATGCCTTGCCATCTCTAGTTGTCCCTCTAGTACACTTATCCTTGCCTCTAGTGTCTTTATTCTTTCAGCCAAGAACTTACAATTTGAGCACTCTGTCATTCCGAGATTCTGTGCAGATCGAGGAGAATGACTTGGTCGTAAGAAGTTCCGGCGGAGAATAGACTGGACTGAAGAAAGTTTCCCGAAAATGACTTTGAGGTGTTGACGGTCCAGGAGAAAGCATCCATCCACATAAAGTAGTCCACCTCCTCTCTCTGTAGTTCCTGCTGTTACGTAAGTAAAGGAAATCATAAGAAAAGTCATTTTTGACAAGCAACTATTTTATATTACATAATATAGTTATGCTTTGATAGTTCACCTTTGAATTAGGCACATGGCGTATATCGTTGACCATAGGCTGTGATCTCTGCATGATGTTCGCAACACCACATTTCGCGTGTTTTTTACACTTGTCACAAGCCAAGTTTGATTAGATCAGCTCCTCTGTAGACACGTTATCGAAGGAGGTGGTGAATGTGGTGGTGGTTTGAGGATAAGAGTGGTGTGTGCTTGGGAGGATAAGATATATCTGTTTTATGTAAAGAAGATGCTTGGCGGAGTGATTGTGAGGGTGTTTTTGGCGGGTGTTTTTGGCGGGAGTATTTGGCGGGTGTTTTGGGCGGGAGGAGGGAGTGCAAAATGCGCGCGGTATTTTGGCTTCTGGAGGGAGTTTTTGGGGGGGGGGGGTGATACGTTAGAACCCTCAATGTTTGTAAATAGTAGTTGTAGTAATGATAATGTGACAGTTGTAGAAGTGAACTCTGACGATAGTAGTAACAAAAACTACGGTGACGGCGTGTGTAGTGGTGGTAGATGATTGAAAATATTGGTTGGTAATGATATTTGCTTGGTAATGAACTATCTCGTCAGTTGAACGTCTAACGTATAACCATAACATATCGACTCGTCCGTTGAACGTCTAACGTATAACCATAACATATCGACTCGTCCGTTGAACCTCCTAACTTAATAAACAATAAATATGCGACTTCGTCCGTGTAACCTCTAACATATAGACCATATCCAAATATCGTCTTCGTCCGTGTGAACGTCTAACGTATAACCATAACATATCGACTCGTCCGTTGAACGTCAACATATAACCGTAACATATCGACTCGTCCGTTGAACGTCTAACGTATAACCATAACATATCGACACGTCTTGAAACTCTAACATGTAACATAACATATCGATCGTCCCGTTGAACCTCAAACCATATAACCATAACATATCGTCTCTTAGTATGAACGTCTTAACGTATAACCAAACATATTCGACTCTCCATTGAACCTCTAACTATAACCATAAACATATATCGTCTCGTCCGTTGAACGTCTAACGTATAACCATAACATATCGACTCGTCCGTTGAACCTCTAACATATAACCATAACATATCGTCTCGTCCGTTGAACGTCTAACGTATAACCATAACATATCGACTCGTCCGTTGAACCTCTAACATATAACCATAACATATCGTCTCGTCCGTTTAAATTGTCTAACAGTAATATACCATAACAATCGACACTCCGTTGAACCTCTAACATATACCAAAACATATCGTCTCGATTCGTTTGAGAACCTCTATACGTATAACCATAAGACATAAACGACTCGTCCGTGAACGACTAACGTAAAAGCCATAACATATCGACTCGTCGTTGAACCTCTAACATGATAACGCAAAACATCATCGACTCCGTCCGTATGAACCTCTAACATAAACCATATAACATATCGTCTCGTCCGTTGAACCTCTAACATATATCCCATAACATATCGCCTCGTCCGTTGAAGCAGTTCCGTCTAACGTATAACCATAACATATCGACTCGTCCGTTGAACCTCTAACATATAACCATAACATATCGTCTCGTCCGTTAACATTCATCACGATTCGTTAACATTCATCACGATACGTTAACATTCATCACGATACGTTAACATTCATCACGATTCGTTAACATTCATCACGATTCGTTAACATTCATCACGATTCGTTAACATTGGTTGGTAATGATATTTGCTTGGTAATGAACTATCTCGTCAGTTGAACGTCTAACGTATAACCATAACATATCGACTCGTCCGTTGAACGTCTAACATATAACCGTAACATATCGACTCGTCCGTTGAACGTCTAACGTATAACCATAACATATCGACTCGTCCGTTGAACCTCTAACATGTAACCATAACATATCGACTCGTCCGTTGAAACCTCTAACTACATAAACCATAACTAATCGGCTCGTCCGTTGAACGTCTAACGAATTAACCAAAATCATAACGACTCGTCCTTATACACTCTAACATAAACCATAACTATCTCTCGTCCGTTAACATTCATCACGATTCGTTAACATTTTATATATATTAAAAATTATATATAAAAAGTTATATATTTAAAAAAAAAAGTTTTATAAATTTATTTATAAAAAACAATTTAATACATAATTATATAGCGAAACGGGGAACCGTGACCGACCCGGCCGAAACGCACCAATTTATATTTTTTTAAAAAGTTATGTATTTTAAAAAAAAAAAGTATTATATATTTTATAAAAATATCATTTTGATACAATAATTGTATATCAAACGAGGAACCGGACCGACCCTGGCGAAACGACCAATTTATCTTTTTATAAAAAGCTATATATTTTAAATGATTTCTAATTTATTTTATTATTTATTTTTAATGAAATATTTGTAAAGTTTTTAATTATTTTAATATTAAAGTATTGATTATTTTTAATAGATGAGGATTTAATTTATTAAGAGGTTTAGGGTCGACCTTTGTCACCCTCAAATTAACAAAAATGTTCTGACCTCTAGGGTTTGCCTCCAAAATTTTCACCAAAAGTCAAAAAAACCCGCCTAAAATAAAAAGACTTAGGGTCGACATTGTCGACCCTAAGTACAAAATATATGTCGACCCAAAACTTATAACAGTGCACTATCTTTGACCAACTTAGGGTCGACATAGTCGACCCAAAATGCATAGGGAAATGTCGACCCTAAATCTAATCTATACATTCTTACAACTCATTCACAGAAAAATGAATTCTTAGAAAAAAAAATTATCTTCAACATCACCACCACAGCCACCACATCATATCCACCACCACAGCAGCCACATCCACCACCACAGCCACCACCACAGCCACCCACCCGCCACCACACTCGCACACGAGCACACGGTACCACCACGTACCGCAGCCACCACCCCTCCTCCTCTTCTATTAGTTTAATTCTTTTTCTTTAATCCTCTAATTAATAATTCTTAAACCCTTGTTTGGTTGGTTTTAAACCCTTAATTGATATAGAGGTTTGTTTGTTTTATTTTGTTAATTTGTTTATTTTTTTATTATTAGTAGGTTAATTTGTTTTATTATTTGATAATGTGTATGTTAGAGCCACCACCACCACCGGCGGCAGCAGCAACGACCGGCGGCAGCAGCAAAGACCGGCGGCAGCAGCAACTAAAGTCAACCCCAGTCAACCCCAGTCAACCCCAGTCAACCACAGGTTTGTTTCGGCTTAAATGCGGGTTGTTTGTGTATTTTTTATTTGAGTGGAATTGTTTTTATATGTTAAAATGTGTATATTTATATGAATTTGTGTATTAGCATTAATTGG